>PVKH010037549.1:0-11446 GCA_004027955.1 Chaetophractus vellerosus | reverse complement strand
TTTAAAAATATATAGGGGAGGAAGATATGGACTATAGTTAGTAGTAATAGTTTGACGATGCTCCTTCATGATTTGTAAACAGATGTTTCACGACAATGCAGGGTGTCTGTGGGGGGTGATGTGTGGGAGCCTGTATGATGTTATGCATGTTTGCTTTGTAACATCACGATGTTTACTGAGCACTTATAGTTTATGTATGTTCATGTATGAATGATATACTTCAATAAATTGTTTAAAAAAAAGTAAATGGATAAACAAAATGTGGTATATACATACAATGGAATAGTATTCAGCTGTGGAAAGCAACAAAGCTCTGACACATATGACAACATGGATGAACCTGAAGATATCATATTGAGCGAAATAATCCAGACACAAAACAACAAATATTGTATGATCTCACTGATATGAAATAATTGGAATAAGCAAAATTCAGAGTCTGAAACTGAATACAGGTTATCAGGGGCCAGGGTGAGAGTAAAGAATGGGGAGTTAATGCTTAATTGGCACAGAATTTCTGTTTTGGGTGACGGAAATGTTTTAGTAATGGATGGTGATGATGGTAGCACAACATTGTGAATGTAATGAACACCACTGAATTATTATCTGAATGTGGCTTACAGAGGAAATTGTAGGTTGCACATATGTTGCTAAAGTAAAAATAAAATAAAATGAAAAACCACCATAGGACTGTAAAACACAAACAGGAGAACAGGGAACCCTAATGCAAACTATGGACTATAGTTAATAGTACAATATTCTCTCATCATTTGTAACAAAGGTACCACACTAATGCAAAATGCTAATAATGGGGACGGGTATATGGGAACTCTGTATTTTCTGCATAATTTTTCTATAAACCTAGAACCTCTCTAATTAGAAAAAAAAAAGTACATGGTAACTTCTGTAAATCCAAAACTATGCTAAAAGTAAAGTTAAAAAAACAAACAGAGGCAGTTTTAGATCAAGTTAGAGCTTGATTCCAGCTTCCCCATCTCCTTATCCCAAACCACATTTTACTTGAAGGCAAAATGTGAAAATCCCCGCTATTTACCAAGAACACAATTTACTTATCTGTTTTACAGCAAAAAATTTCTCTAATCACAGTCATATACAAATATCCCATTCTAACCCAACCAAGTCATGTTTGTATCATTGTTAAAACATCTAACATTCATTAAGTGCTCACTACACATACGTGCTAAAAACTTCACATTCTTTAATTTGATGCTCATAGCAGCCCTATGTGATAATTCCTATTGTTATCCTCATTTTTCAGATGAGGAAACAGGTTTAGGAAGGTAAAGACACATGCCCACAATTATATGGTCGGGGGAAAGAGCTGGAATCTGAAACAGACATTCAGTCTCCAGAATCCATATTAATAAATAATTTGTTATGTTGCTGCCTGAAACAGAGGAATAACCCCAGTCTGAAATAAAGTTTTCTCGGTTATTACGAATATAACAAAGCATTTCTTGATTCCTCATTTCACATTAATTTTGGTAAATTTTTGGATGGGAAACAAAGGTGGTGGACAAGCAGAGATATAGGTCCTGGAACTGCAAAATCTGGCAGGGAGGCGGGTAAATTTAAAATTCTACAAAAAAAAAAAAACAACAACAAAAAAAATTCTACAGTAAACTTCCTTAAGAGAAAAAAACCAGAAGCACCCTTTATTTGAACAAATTATAGTTCTCCTGTAAGATAGAGTACCATAAAAAATAATGTTGAAGAAAATTTAAAGGCATAAGATAACTTTACAATAAGTTACTTAAGGAGAGAAAAAAAAAACGGTCAAAACCAAGTGAACACTAAAATAATATGCATCAAAATAATTATCTCTGAATGACAGGATTAAAGGTTAATTTTTTTCTTCCTTTCTTCTTTGTGCTTTTCCATAAGATAAATGTATTAGCTGGAACATCAGGGGAAAATATTGCTAAGAAAATAAGGAGTCTATTTACACAGCATGTACATTCTACGGTGTTAATTCTCCTGAAAGCATGTATTTGGATGTCTTGTTTGCTGACATGTCTACAAAAGAGAAGATCTATATAACAAGATCCTGTTCATCTTAAGGAATATGACCAAAGACAGTTAGTTCATCCAGATTGATTCAGCTGGCACCAAATCTAGGGTAAAAAGTCCATCTCGACTAGTTAACCACACTATATGATTCAAGAATCAGGAACAAAATCTAGTTGGGGATACCCAAACTAGAATAGATCATTCTCTAGTCCAGGAAAAAACTGTGAGTCTATAAGATCAAGAGCGTAGGAATGCACAACTATGTGATTATACTAAATACACTGACTGTGCACTTTGGATGGATTTATGATATTAATATGTATCAGTTAAATTGATTTGTTTAAAGGGGGGGGGCGAGTGGATGTGGCAGTGGTTGGGCACCTGCTTCCCATGTATGAGGTCCTAGGTTCAATCCTGATACCTCCTAAAAAAAAAAGAACAGTAGGGTAACAATAGGTTTCATCTTCAACTAGTTGAGAAATCTAACCAGGCAAACTGTCATTTGAATACAATACCACTTAAAAAAAAATCTGTCACAATACTTACCGGATCTCTTACAAGAGTATAAACTGTACTTGCCTACCTTCAATCCATTCACTATAAGCTGTCACAGCAAACTTCTGACCATCCACGGTATAAAATTCTCTTTGGGCAAGAGCCTTCCCTCCACTACTATGATTTTCATAGTTCCTCACAGATTCGTTGCAAGATGTAATTCCACCATCAAGGACACCAACTAAAGCCCAAGCCTGCCTGGAAGGAAAAAGAGCATGTGCGTTTGATTATCTGTCATGGTTCGGAACCAAATCCCAGGCACCAGGGTTATGGCAGGTACCCTTCAATTCTCGTATTTCATTTTTGCCAATCCCTATTCCTCTTTTTCCACATTCCCAGGAGGTTGCAATTCCAAACCCTGCCTGAAGTAACCAAGGCTAGAGAAGGAAATGCACCTGGCTTTTAAATACCAGCTCTGCAGCAGGTGAAACACAGATGACTGATATGTCAATTAATCATTAACATCCCTCCTTAACACACACCCATCTCATTCTGGCCATAAATCCAGTTGGTTTCCTTATTTTAAAATGATTATCATCTGTACTCTTTCATACAATCCTCTCTGCAATGCTCTCAAATCTAGCTGTACAATAGAATCTTATGGGGAGAGCTTTAGAAATCTATCAATGCTTGGACCCTAACCCAGACCTATGAAATCATAATCTCTAAGGGAGGGGCCTGGCATTGGTTTGTTTTTAAAGCTCCCCAGATGATCTCAATGTGCAGCCAGGCTGGAGAACCATTGCATTAGAGCAGTGGAATCACTCTGAGGGCTTGTTAAAACAGATTGCTGGACCCCACCTCCCGAGTTTCTGATGTGGGGCTTGTGACTCTGCAATTCTAACCAGTTTCTGGGCGGTGCTGGTGTGTCTGGTCTACAGGCTACCCTCTGAGAGCCCCTGAGTTAAGGGGGTTGAACCTCGACTACATTTCAGTCACCTGTGGGTTCTACCGCCTACCCCTAACCCCAGTGATCCCATTGTAATTGGACGGAGGTGAGACCTGGGAATTGGGATTTCTGAAAGTCTCCAGGTGTGCAGCCAAGGTTGCGAACCACTGGGATGGAGTTTTCTTAACATTCTCAAATCAAAGCTGTAGAATCTCTAGCCAAAAGATTTTAAATTTCATGTTACATCAGGGGTTCTTAACAAGGGGTCCATAAGCTTGAATTGAAATTCAAAAAAAAACCATGATTCTTGTGGGGACGTGTTGGTGCAGGTCTGATATAGTTATTAAATAATACACAGTAGAGTGTGGACTTAGTAAGGGGTCCGTGGTTTCTACCAGACTGGCAAAGGGGTCCGTGGAACAAAAGAGGTTAAGAACCCTTGCATTACAGGTTTGTTTACTGAAAACACTGCATTTGAAAATGCCGTTTTATTTCCGGTACTACATATCCCAGGATCTTACTCAAAACTTGTGGCCAAAATCAATTAAAAAAAAAAAGTCAATGACAAAAAGTCAGAAAACTTGCCTTAAGACTCCTGGTTTAAAACATGAAAAGAAAAATGTCAACTTCCTACTCCAGAGAAAAAGCACCAATGTAATCTTTGCCAAACAGATGGCTGGATAGTCACAGATGAAAGTCCACCAACAAAGCATGTCCACACCATTATAAATTCCACACCCGTCCCTCCACAGATTAGCTACTCTTTGGCTGACAATGCTTTACAGCCCTATTTATATTCCTTGATAGAACAGAAGGAATCAAATGAAGAATGTCTCATATTATCTTCTGACTGAAGGGGAGGAAGAATATCAGAGGTTTCCTTTATTTACTAGAACTCTCTCAGCAACTGCAGGACAATGTTCTATTCTATTATCTCCAAAACACTCCTACTTCCCTCCTCCACTTGAGTAAAATGTCAGTGCCCTGGAACATTATCTTCAAAGGGGTATGTGTTTATGTACATTGGAGATAATGTCAATGCAGTGGAACGTTGGCAAAGGATCACAACTCTAATTCCTTCACCAAATCAACTACAATAGTTTAAAGGGAATTCCAAAAACAGTAGGGAAAAGCAGCAAATAACCAAAAGAAGAAATTCAAACAGAATATTCACAGCTAATGATTACATAAATCTAGAAACAAAAATGTCATTAAGAAACTGAAGTTGTAATCCCTGGCACCACTAGGAATGAAATTAAGTATGTCCCCAACTTTGAAGAAACCATGCTCCCCCTAGTCTGTAATTTATAGAGATATGAATATGAGTACATGTGCACATAGATAAATTAACAGAGAAACATCTTTCATAATAGACCCAGACTGGGGAACAACCCAGAAGTCCACGAGTAAATAAATCATGGTCTATTCATAGAGTAGAGAATCTACAGCGATGAAAATAAGCAAGCATTCCATGCGACATGAATGACATTCAATAGCATAACTTTGCCCAAAGAAGCCAGACGTGAAATATCATATATCGTCTGGTTCCATTTAGGCAAACCTAAACTTTCTAAACAAAACAAAACAGGCAAACCTAAACTGTTCTCCACAAACGCAGGAGAGGAGTTACCTTTGGTGAGGAGAAATGAACAGTGCAGAAGAGGGGCAGGAAGTAGAGGCAATATCCTATTTTTCTTGACCTGGGTGAGGATGTCCCTTTGTGCCAGATCACAGAGCTCTACATTTTATTGTCAGCACTTTTCTCTATGTGTATTATATTTCATATCAAAAGAACTTTTTTAAAAACAGCTTGTTCCACATATACCTGAGGTTTTGCGTACACTGTTCCTCTGTCTGGAATACCCTCCTCCACTGTCTACACAAAACTCACTCCTAAGCTTCCCTCAGGCCTCTGCCTTTGGGAAACCTCGAGTGGCAGAGTTAGGGTCCCCTTCTACTTATGCTCCCATTACAACCTGTAGTTGTAGCAAGTATCTTGTGGTATGATCATCATCTATTTAGGTCTCCGTTTATCCACTGGATTAAACTCATTGAGGGCTTGGGGTCAGGGTCCTTTCATCTGAGCACCTACTGTACTGAGCACTTAGTATCTACTAAATATAGTGAAAAGGCATTTCAAAAATACCAGACTCTTTTTCTTCACTAATTTTTGTCTACTTTCTCTAAGATTTCTGTAGATAATATTCAGTTCCAACAACCTACCAAAGGGAAAAATTATAACTAAATCATTTCAGCACATGGGATTTGAAGTCCTCTTACTTTTCACTGCAGATATTCCTTGATATTACTTAGAAAGTTAAGCAGTATACGGGCTGGCTGTATAGCCCAGTGGATAGGGCACTGGTTTACCACATGGGAGGCCCTGGGTTCGGTCCCTGGGTCCTCTCCAGGCGGGCAGACCACTTGAGAAGGCAAAAGCCACCGTGGGCAAGGCAGAGCCGCCGTGGGCAGGGCAAAAGCCGCCACGGGCAGCGAGTGGGCAAGGCTACCGCTCACCAGGTGAAGCTGACTCGGCGTGTCACCACGGCGGGAGGGGGTGGGGGGGTGGTGGAGACAAAAAGAGAGGCAGAAAATAAAAAAATAAATCTAAAAAAAAAAAGTTAGGCAGTATTAAAACTTCTGTTGTCAGAATTAAACGTTGAGCCAACTACTTCCCCAGACTCAGGTCCACATCACTAAATCGTGGTTAGCTAAATTAGGGCAAATGAACCACAAATGGATTCTTCTCCTGTCCTCTGAGTTGAACTCTATCATCTGGATGGATTTCCTACCAACTCCAATTGTTTCCTTCCTCCCACAGGTCAGCATTCCAAAGAACTGTGCCAATCACCCGTTCCAGGATTGTTTAACCAACAAGCAGATTCAAAAAAGAAAAGAAAATTGTGCACATTCTGTCCCTCTGGGCTTTTGAACCATGTTTTAAGCCTTAGCATGGAATCTGTGTCCTAAGCTTTCAACTCCTAAGGTGCCTCAATTAGCCTGAGTTATCTTCAGAAGGTAATAAAAGGATGAAGTATCTTCAGAGGTAAACTTTCCTTAAACTGGGTGACTGATTTTCAGTACCACATTTCAGGTCTTAACTTTTCACAAGCCCAACACTGCAGTCCACAAAGGGCCTCATGAACAAAGTCAAGAACAGAGCTTTACGTCCCATACCCTGTCCTCCAGCCCCACCTTCCAAAGCCAGAAGCCACTCAGGCACCGAGTCTGGCTGTGATGTGCTGTGGATTCTTTCCCTACACGGACCTAGACCCTAACCCATAGCTTGACAGGCCTACCTGTAGCTCAGTCCTTTGATCAGGTTACTTCCCAAGCGGTCCTGGATCATCTCTATGGTTCCCTGTAAGAGACTTTTGGCGGCTGAATCTCCGACAGCTATAGCAACAATCCGTCCTGGGTCCTGGATTCTCAGAAATTCCTCAAGCCGCCTGCTCTCGTTGTGGTATTCATGAGTATCAAACCTCACACTTTCCAGAATTTGGGCAGTGTCTTGGTCGATGACCCTCACATTGAGGCCCCGGGAAAAGTTCTTTTCAAAGGCATAGGCCCCAAAGGCCAAGCCCGAGGAATGCAGAGTCCTGGCCAACAGCGTCCACGATGTCTTGCGTGTCCCGTGTAACTCCAGTGTCCCGCCAGCTGCCACGCCAATAAATTTTTTGCCAAATGTTGGCATACTTTCACCCTCATCCGACTTGCCATACAAAGCAATTGTCGCTTTGGATTTATAGCGGCATTTTTCTGCTCCAATATGAAGCGCCCCACCATCCTTGATCAGAATGTAACGAGTCCTCAAAGTAATATTTCTGGATCCATCTTTATCATCCCCAAATACAAGCAGCCCTGCAGGGAACAATGCTATTATTGTAAGCCAACTTACAAAACATCTTTCTGAGATACAGATAAATAGATTTCGTATTATGGTGGTGGGGGGGATATTTCCACAATTAGGTTGGGAAGAAGAATTCACTCTGAGTCTGCTTAGAAAATTAAACTGGTTAACAAATGTGGTCAAGAAAAAAAGTGGAGATTCCATATCTCAATATACTAAAAAAGCACATGTGTATGCGTTTCAATCCATCACTTTGGAGATAAATCATTTAGAAAATATCTATGTGCCTACGCATCTGAATCTCATTTTATATAACTCATCACTCTCCACTGGTTGTAACAAAGATCCTGCTATGAAGCATCACTTCCTCATCCACAAACCAAGGTACTTGACCTGAGTGATTTTAAAGGTCCTTCTACTTCCTAAATTCTATGGTTACACCCTAGGACAGGGGTTCTTAACCTTTTTTGTTCCAGGGACCTCTTTGCCAGTCAGGTGAAAACCACAGACCCCTTACTAAGTCCACACTACACTGTGTATTATTTAATAAATATATCACACCCGCACCAACACGTCCCCACAAGAATGTTTTTGCGACTTTTGATTCAAGCTCGCAGACCCTTGTCCTAGGAACTCCTCACATCTCTACTTAGAGTGACACCACAAACTAAAGATTATTCAGAATAGTGTTCTACGTAAAGAGCGCCTAATGTCTCCCACAGTGAAGAAGGACCTTGCAGCCCCAGATAGGCGCCGTGACCTACCTCCGTCCTGAATGACTATGGAATTCACGGTGGCATCTGAGGTCAGACGGAACATATCTCCCGCCTTGATAACAACTTGTTTTGAAGAATCTTGTCCTGGATCCCAGTTCCTGAGACAGGGGTTTTGATCTGGGCAATTCTCTATAATACAATGCAACATTGATATCCCATCAGATCCAAGAAAAGGCAAGAAAACCATTAGCCAAACCCAAGCCCACTACTACCGTTCAGTGTAGACCTGCAAGCATGTCTTTCTCTGCCATTAGGATGGGAATCCCACCCTGTTCCACCCAGCAGAGAAATGTCAAATCCTTTACTTCCTCAACACACAACTGAGTTGTTAACATCTAGTTCAGGTCAAACTTCTCAGGGTAAACATGGATTCTCCCTGAATCATCTACGCTGGCAATAATGGTGGAGAAATACAGATTTTCAGTTCTTTTTATTAGACTGTACATTCTTTTAAATTGTTTTTAAACAACAATGAGATCAAAAAAGAAGACAACTGCCCATGGGATTTAAGTGACAGGGACTTCCTTTTAATTGAGATAAGCTGTCAGGAAGATCATCTTGAACTTCAGGCTTCACATTATCTTGGAAAATGAGAAAAATGAACAGGCCAGGCCACAGCAGCAGTGTGAAGATGTAACATTCGTCCTAGTTTAGAGCTGTGCTGGCGATCATTCCTTCCAGGGTCTACGCTGTCCCTTGCCAGAAGGGGGCGGTATCACTTACTCAGGCCAAGGGCAGCATTTGATAAAGGTCCCAATGAAGTGAGCTTCACCTCTACAAACACCTATCACCTAGCTGCTCTGTGACCTGCAGCATCTAATGCATTAGATGCTTTTACCAAAGGAGGCTTTAATTATACTCCAGGCTCAAGTCAAGCAAGATTACCTGGGCTCTTAGAACTATAGCTGTCCAGTTTTTTTAAACTTTGGAATTTTAAGCAATTCAGCCAGGAATCAATTCAACCAGCAGAGAAGAGACTGAAAAATTAAATTCCAATTACCATGAGGCCCTATTTCTTTTTATTTTATTTATTAGGCCTTAGTATAGAGAACTGTCTGGGATTTGTAGGGAAAAGTGCCACACACACACCTGGCTATTACTTTAATACCACCTGGTGCTAAGAAGGCACCACCAGGTTTAATGCTAACAGTGATAATGACAAGCAGTAGTAGTGTTAGCAGCTACAATTTATTGAGTATCTGTGTGAGGCAAGGCATTTTGTTAAGCCTCTAAATGCACTGTCTCATTTAAACCTCTTACTATATCTGGGGAAAGTACTGTTTTTTGTTGTTGTTGTTTTAAGGAAAGTACTTTTAATATTCTCATTTTACCGATGAGAAAACTGAAGCTCAGAGAGATTAAATAACATGGCCCTAGTCAGTAGGAGCCAGGATTTGAAACTGTGAGCCCATGTTTTTAACCACTGCCACACAGGGAAGTCACATTACTATAAAGTCCACAAGCCCAGTACATAAATTGGTTTAATAGCATACAAAATACATTTTTAGGAACAAAGAAAAAAGTTATGATTAAAAAATACAATTAGACCATCAAAAATGATATCCTAATCCGCAGGCCAGGGGATTCTATTACCAATGGGAAAGGAAGGTTAGAGGTAGAACATTATATGGAAAGCTAAGAACACTAAGAATAAAAAAGAAATGCCAAGACTCCTAAAATAACAGCACCACTGGAGGCTATTCTGACAGGGCTTGAAGCTTGCAGGGCTCCATACAAATATAGCCCAATCACAGATCATGATCTCAGATGAGACACACTCTTCAGGCAGAAGCAAGGAAGTCTAAAATTATGAAAAAGGAAAGGAAAAAGAAAGAAAGAGAGGGGAAAGGGAGGGAAGAAAAGGAAGGAGAAGGAAGGAAAGTGTCGGTGGGATGAATTGTGTACCCCGGTTCAGACATGCTCTTGGTTTTGGTCCGCATTCTGGTAGGTGTAGACCCGTTGTAAATATCTCTTCCAGATGTTATTTCAGTTACGATCTTGGCCCAAGTCAATCAGTTTGGGCTTTAATCCGGATTACAAGGGTCCTTTATAAACCAAGTGAAAGTCAGAGGAGGAAGAAGTCACAGGAAGCAGCCTGAAGCTGGAAGTCAACAGAATCTGGAAGAGAAGGGAGAAGATGCTGCTATGACGGAAAAGCCAAAGGACATGAAAGATTGCTGGCCAGCCAGAGTACCCAGCAGATACCAGCCCAAGAGGAAGCAAGCTTTCTAGCCTCTGAACCTGGAGCCAATAAATCTCTGTTGTTACACCAAACCATTGTTTAGTATTTCTTTTAGCAACTAGGAAACTAAGACAGAAGGAAAGAAATAAAAGGAAGGAGGAAGGAAGGAAGGAGAGAGGGAGGAAAGATGGGGAAGGAGGGAAGAAGAATTTAAAATCTGAAAGCACAAAATTAAGCACAGCAGTCAATATCTTGCAAGATTTCTACCTACAGATAGAGACATAAAGCAGGTAATGAAAAACACTTCTGAATGTTGCTATTGAAAATACCATTTTTCCTTTAAATCATCCAAGGCTTCAGTTCATTTCTAGTTCCTTTTTTGAACATCAAAGAATCATCACACTTTTCCTCAAAATATGACAGTGTCTCCCACAGATAAAGAGGACTAACTCCGGAAGGAAAGTTAAATGAACTTAGTACAAAGTGACCAAGCAAAGTCCAAAGATGCTACAGTGGCCACCAGGAAATAATGCATATAAATACATAGAAATATAAAATAATAAGTCTTTTTTTTTTTTAAAGATTTATTTATTTTATTACATATCTCCCCTCCCCCCCGTTGCGGCAATGCGCCGAGACTGGTCACTGTGCAGGCGCGGCTTTCCCCGCTTGTGGGTGGCTTCTGCTTCCATTCACGGCCAGCTTTCAATTCGCGGGTGGCTGGCTGCGCTCCATTTGCGGGCGACCTGCCCTGCCCGTGGCAGCTTTTTGCCTGTCCGTGGCAGCTTTTTGCCCTGCCCACAGCGGCTCTGGCCCGCCCATGGCGGCTCGCCATTCTCAAGGCGGTCTGCCCGCTAGGAGAGGTCCCCGGGAACCGAACCCGGGGCCTCCCATGTGGTATGCCGACGCCCTATCCACTGGGCTATCCAGCCGGCCCCATAATAAGTCTTATTAGAGAGAAGAAAGTGCTACGAAGATTATTCAAAGTAGAATCATGGGAAAAGGCTGAGAATAAGAAAATTTTAAGCTGGATTATCAGGAACCTTTTTATTCCAGAATAATAAAATCCATTCAACTGTAGAAAGGGCTTCTCTGGGAAGTAGCAAGATGTAGAAAGGGCTTCTCTGGGAAGTAGCAAGAAGTACCATTATAGGAATAATTTC
>PVKH010037548.1:0-11435 GCA_004027955.1 Chaetophractus vellerosus | reverse complement strand
AAATGCATACTTCCTGGTTGGGGGCCTGGAAATCTGCCTTCTCACACATACCTCAGTGATTGTGATGCCCAGGCTCCCTGAGAAACCCTGCAACGCTTTTGAAGCCCACAGACAGATCCAACCCTCCCCTTTAGGCTTTGTATACCTGATTTGGTGTGTGTGTGCATTTGCATTTTGTCAAGATTTACCGAACACTCCCTTAGTACTGCGTTGGGGGCAATTGCCCGGTTCCTGTTAACCCGTTTCTCCCCACCACAGCCCTAGCGGGTGTACTGTTCCTTCCTGGAGAGCAACCCGAGGTGCAGAAGGTTAAGAACTTGCACAGCGTCACGCACACTCCGCCGTCCGGGTGGGATTGCGGCGAGCGGGGCTCCGGGGCCCGGGACCCGCGCAGCGCGTGGGGGTGGAAAGGCAGCCAGAGCACCGCCGCCTTCCCTGACCGGGACCTGGCGCCGCCTTGGCAGGCAGGGGCGGGGCGCCGGTGGCCGTGCGGGGAGTGCGGGTCCTGCCGCTTCTGCGCTTTGACAGAAGTGGCCGGTCTGAGTGACATGGGTAGTGGGCCTGTAAATAGTTTGCTAATGGATTCCCTGCTTTCTCCCTTTCTCTCCCCCACCCCTGTTCTCCCCCGACCCTCTCCAGACCCTCTTCCTCAGCTGCCTGCCCCTCAGAAGCCGAAGCTGCACCTGTACAACGCGGAGCAGCGCCTGAGCTGGGCCCCGGTGGCGCTGGCTGGCGACCCGAGGCCGGTGCGCTACCACGTGCAGTATAAGTAGTAAGCCCTGCTTCTCTTGGCCCCTGGCTGGGAGGTCGGGGGGTCGCTGTGGAAACGGAGGGCCAGCCGCAGTTCCTGCTTCTGAGGGGGACTGGATCCAAATCCGTGGGAAGCAGAGCCTTCTCTCCTGCTTTAAAAATCTCCTCCAAGGACACAGATTTCGCAACCTCCCTCTCATCCCACGGCCTAAACAATGCTGACTGTCAGGCAACTGCGCCCTAAAATGGCCTCTTAGTCTGGTGGAATGTTTTTCTTCCACTGGTTTCAGGAGAAGGGTTGTATAAAAGGGCAGGAAGCATCCATTCCTCAGGTCTCAAAACCTGATTTATTTGACCTGAGGCTGTATTAGTTTCCTAGGGCTGTGGGAGCAAATCACCACCAGGTGGCTTACTACTGGGTGACTGACAACAACAGAAGCTGTTTGTCTCCCTGAAGACAGAAGCCCAAAATGGAGCTGTCAGCTGGGCGGTGCGCCCTCTTAAGCCTGAAGGAGAGAACCCTCCCTGGCTCCTTCCGCCTTCTGCTCGTTTGCCAGCCACCCGCAGCGTTGCTTGGCCGTAGATGCGTGGCCCTTTCTTCAGTCTTCACATGCCTTCTCTCGTGTTCTGTCTGTTGGGAGTCAAAACCCTAATCCAGTAATGCCCTCACCCCAACTCCTCACAAACGCAAAGGCTCGCTTTCCAAACCAGGCCACGCTCGCAGGACTGGGGCTGAGGAGGTGGACGTGGCAGTTCACAATTCAGCACACGACACGGGCCAACTCTGGCCTGATGAGAAATGTACTCACTCCGTTACAATTCACCCTCAGTTTCCAAACTGGTTTTCCCTTTTGTTTATTACACCGACCCCTCATTTTATCCCTCACTACCTTTTCAAGCTTTCACATAGTTCTCCATCACTTCATTTGTAATATAATTCATATAGGAAAAAGAAAAGCAAACTCTAAGTCCTTAAATATTATTTATTTACCCTGTGGAAGAGATTAGTTGAAAATTAGGTTAAAAGTATTGGCCACGGGGAAGTGGGTGTAGTTCAGTGTTTGAGCGCCTGCTTCACATATACAAGGTCCCGGGTTCAATCGCTGGTGTCTCCTAAAAAAAAAGAAAGAAAAGAAAAAAATATTGCCTATGTCATTTTATACTACTAAATTAACAAAAATTTAAAGACTTGGTAACAATGCTCAGTGTTGATGAGAACATGGCTAAGGGATATACCCTCACCTGCTGCTGGTTGCAGGATGAATTAGGATTGCCCTTGTGGAAGACACTTTTATTGTGCATTTATAGGACTGTGGAAATGTCCCTATAAGTTTAAGTACCTAAGCAGATAACCGAATTCCCAACTGAAAAAAAAGGAAACATAAACTATATTCATGAAGATATTTATTGAAATGTATATTCATGTCCATCCATCATGTCAAATTGAGGTATATTGATTTACGGTTGAACTATTAGGCAACCCACTAAAAAGATAATTATGTGTCATCTGGTAGCTATTGCAACTGTGTAAAATTTGGTATGATTTATGGTTAAACACTAAAAGGCACCATGGAAAATTTACAGGCAGTTGATTTGTTAGAGCAGTAGATGTCCAGATGACTTCTTTTTCATTACTAAATGTCCCTCGCGACAATATTTGCTTAATAAAAATAGATGCTTACCTGGAGCTTGGGAATATTCTCTGAATCACATTTATCTGTTTCTCAAGTAATTATCCATTACCAACATGGTAATCTATAATGGAACCATTACCTAGGACTGGCTACATAATTTGTGGGACCCAGTGGAAAATGAAAATGCAAGGCCCCTTGTTTAAAAATTATTAAGAATTCAAGGGAGTGGGTGCAGCTCAGTGGTTGAGTGCCTGCTTCCCATATATGAGGTCTCAGGTTCAAAACCCCCCTTCCCCCTCCCACCCCCAAAAAAGAATTCAAGTAGGGCGTTAAACCAGGTGCCACGCCTATGAACCTGCAATCTCTTTAGCAAGCACAATGTCCTAGACGCAGTCAAGAGACTTTCACAAGGAAGTACCAGCTCATTTTTTGGCTAGCATTCCTTTAGCCTCCCATGGGAAAGTACACTTGTGGGTTGAGAGAGGCAGGGCTACTAAATACTATATTAGAAAAAACTTTATTGAATTTTTTTTTTTTAATCTTGACCAGAGTTTCATATCCCAAACTAATTTGTTTCACTTTGTTTGGTTTCCTGAGTACATTTTGTAGATTTTTTTTTTCAGGGACAGAGGTGGTTTTAGTAACAGAAAAAAAAAAAGGAACAGAAAAAAAAAGATGGGGTGAATGTTAGAAAAGTTGTGGAGTTACTAAAAATCAATGCTGAGGCTGATTGTTTTTCTTTTTCTAATCGCAGATTTGACGATGGAAGCAGGTGTTTTGCTTTTGTGTGTTTAGATGCTTTTTACACATCTGGGACATTTTAGTGTAAATAATTGAATTTTGAGGCTTGTGAGACTTAAAACTTTCTATCTTTTTTCTCTACAGTGGTGAAAATAGTGATTATTCTTGGAGTGGAGAGCAGCAAGTTATTTTATTTTTCTCCTTTCTCTTTTTCTGGATTTTCTAGATTTTCTGTAAAGAACATGGATTGCTAATTAAAGTCAGGGAAAAAATGAAATTTTAAAAAACTTTTAATTTTTTCAAAAAGTCGAGAGCAGGGCAGGCAAAAGGACCAGAACTTTTCATTTTGGGTGAGTGGAAAGATGATGGATGGTTGGAGAAGATTCGCCCAGTATTAACTCCAAGAGCTTGTCCTAAAGGGCAGAAGTAGGATTTTATCTGTTTAACAGATATTGACATGCTGCTTGCTAGCCCCAGGCACTGAGCTGAGCACTCACCTGACATGAACTCTTTGGGCCTCTCTAGGGCTCTGGGAGAAGGAAATTTCCATTTATCCCGATTTTATAAATCGGGAGGCTGCGGAACAAGTTAGCCGAGAGCAGAACCCAGGCTTCCTGCCTCCAGCATCCACAGTTAACCACTACGCCATGTGCCTTTTCATGACGAGGGCTGCTTTGAAAATTAGCTAAATCTGGGGAGCCGGGGGAGTGTTACCCACAATGGGTAACCACAGGGAGGGGCCAGGACACTTTTCTGGGTAAAACTCAGACTGGCAGACTCAACAGAAGCCTGGGTTGGGGACTGGTGATGGGTCATGTCCTGTTCATTTCGTTATTCATTTAAATGGGACCAACATCACAGTTGGTTTTCAGCTTTTCATTTTGAAATAATTCCAAATTTACAAAACAGTTGTAAGAATAATACAAAACCCATACAGACAACTCCAACATACCCTGCACCCAGATACCCAGCAGCTTTGAACGTTTTGCCACATTTGTCATATTTTTTCGCTCTCGCTTTTGCTATTGCTCTCACTTATTTATGTATCTGGCTAGCTATCTATTTTCTAAACATTTAAGAGTAGATTGTATGCATCATGCTCCTAAAACACTTCATATTCCCATGTCCATTTCCTGAGATCAAAGATATTCATTTATGTAACCACCTACGTGCAGTTATTAAGGTCAAGCAACGTGACGTTGATATAAAGCTTTCGGTCTATATTCCAGTTTTTTCATTGGCCCAATAATGCCCTTTTGGGCCTTTTCTCCGCCATTATTAGCGGAGGACCATGGATCACATTTAGCCTCGGATTATTTTTACCCTCTGCAAAGGCAGCTTTCCAGAACACAACTTCCTTTCCCACTCTTCCTTCCCACCCCAAAACTGCTGGCTGCCATGTGTCAGCTGTCATTGCGTTTGCGTGGCTTATTTCCCTTTGAACCTGTTTTCTGAGAAACAGATTTTTAAAATAGTCATTCTGAGAAAGTAGCAAGGTTAGAAGGGAGGGGAGGGGCTGTTGGGTGGGCAATTCGCTAGTGAATCAGGGGCTTGGCCTCTGAGTTCCAGGGGCCTTTCGCCTAAGTGCAGCCACGGATGATTGGCTGGAAGGAGGCTATGGTGTCTCTAAGCTTGACGAAACGTCACTTACGCTTCTGAAACACCTGAGAGGAGGCCTCTGTGGTTGGGACCCCTCTCCCCTTTAGAGTCTGTGACCCCAGGGCTTAGGCGTTGTTATGGCGAGGGAGATGCAACATCATTAGCTGTCAGGGGAATGCAAATCAAAACCACCGTGAGATACCACTTCACACCCAGCATGATGGCTGCTACCTTAGAAACAGAAAGCACGGGTGGGCAGAATCTGTGGAGAAACCGAAACGTACGCATTTTTCTGTGGGGGGAATGTAAAATGTTGCAGCCACTGTGGAAAGCAGCTTGGCAGTTCCTCAAAAAGTTAAGTATAGACTTGCCACGTGGCCCAGCACTCCCACTTCCAGGTATGTCTCCAAAGAAATGGAAACCAAGGCCTCAGACAGACACCGCACACCGACGCTCACAGCAGCATCATTCACAGTTGCCAGAAGGTGGAAACAACCCACGTGCCCATCGGCAGATGACTAGCCCATCAAAACGTGGTACATGCACAATGGGATGTTTCGCAGTCATAAGAAGGAATGAAATTCTGAGACATGTTGCAACACATGCACACTGAAAACACGATGCAAAACAAAAAATAAAAACATGCCGAGTGAAATAAGCAAGGCACATAAGGACAAATGCTATAGGATGTCACTTACATGAAATAGCTAGAAATAGCAAATTCACAGAGACAGAAAGGAGACTAGAACTTACCAGAGGATGGGGGGAGAGGCTGAGGGAGTTTTTGCTTGGTAAGCATAGGATGCTCATAAATTTTTTAAAATTTTAAAAAGTGTAAAAATAATAAAAAAAATGTTGGGGAAATTGGAGCTTTCATGCGTGGCTGGGGAGAATGGAAAATGGGGCAGCTGCTATGGAAAATGGTTTGGCAGTTCCTCAAAAAGTTGAACATTGAGTTCCCATATAACTCAGCAATTCCACTACTAGGTATATACCCAAGAGGAATGAAAACACACCGTTCTCCACCCAAAAACTTTTACCTGGAATGTTCAAAGCAGCATTATTCATAATAGCTAAAAAGTAGAAATGACCCAAATGTCTATCAACAGAAGACTAGATAAAATACGGTGGGAGATATGGAATATTATTTGTCAGGAGAAAGGAATGAAGTTGCGATACATGCTATAATACGGATGAACCTTGAAAGCATTATGCTAAGGGAAAGAAGCCAGGCACGGCGCCATCTATTGTATGATTCCATTTCTATGAAATACCTGGAATAGGCAAATCCATAGGGACAGAAAGCAGGTTACTGGTTGCCAGGGAGTTGGAGAAAAACGACAAGAGGCTGCTAATGGGTATGGAATTTCTTGATGGGGTATTGAAAATGTTCTAACATTGATTATGGTGATGGTTGCATAACCTGCAAATATATCAAACACCGTTGACCTATACACTTTTTTTGTTGTTGTTACATATCCCGCCCCCCTTTTTTGCTTGCTCTTGCTGTGTTCATTTTTTGTGTTCTTCTGTGTCTGCTCTGTGTCCCCCCATTGCGGCGATACACCGAGTCAACTCACTGCGCAGGCGGCTCTGCTCCGTTCACGGGCGGCTTTTTTTTTTTGCTTCCGTTCATGGCGGCTTTTGCTTCCGTTCCCGGGCGTCTTGCCCTGCCCATGGCGGCATTGCCCTGCCCGTGGTGGCTTTTTGCCCTGCCCACGGTGGCTCTGCCCCGCCCACAGCGGCTTGTCATTCTCAAGGCGGTCTGCCCACCCAGAGAGGTCCCCGGGAGCCGAACCCGGGACCTCCCATGTGGTGAACCGGCGCCCTATCCACTGGGCTATGGCCGGCCCCCTGACCTGTACACTTTATATGAGTGAATGATATGGTATAAGAATTATATTTCAATAAAGGTATTAAAAATAAATCAACTCTGGGGAAACCATTACCCATGACAGAAAAGAGAATTCTGTGACATGAAATCCTTTTTCCCTTTCCAGTACCTCTATCGAGTGGTTCGACATCGACTTGGAAGGGGTGAATTGTACGAACATCACAGAGACACAGTGTGACTTCACGGCGACCGGCCTTTCAAAGGGTTTCCAACCATATTTCAATATCACTTTACGCCTTCGAGCTGAGCTGGGAGAACGCGTTTCTGCCTGGGTGACAGTTCCTTGGTTTCAACACTACCGGAATGGTGAGAGACTGCGGGTATAAAACTTCCCCTAGAGCTTCCAGGTTTTCTTCTCTTGCCTCTTGGAATGCACAGTATTGACTCCAAGCACCTCAGTCCTGCCTCTCACTCAAAATACCAGCAAAAGAGCGAGTGTGATGGGCAAACCCAAGTACCAACCCTGGAGGCTGATGGCATGGCAGTGCAATTTGCTAGACCAGGGGTCGGGAGACTATACCCTGCCGGCCAAATCCTGCCCACCATCTGTTTTTGTAAATAAAGTTGTCTTGCAATGCAGTTACACCCATTTATTTCTGCATTGTCAGTGGCTGCTTTCATGCTCAACAACAGCAGAGTTGAGTTGTTGTGACAGATGGTGTCTGGCCTGCAAATCCTAAATTTACTAGCCAGTCCTTTACTGGAAAAGTTGCCATCCTCTGTGCTGAATGAGATGCTAACATATTGGCTTATCTGTTCTGACCCAACCTCTTTTATTTTCAAGAAAGACTTTAATTCGACCTGGAACAGTACCTGGCACAAATAAAGATTTGTTGAATGAATGGACAAGCGTATTTCCTAAAATTGGAAGGGAACCCTCCAATGCTAGTTCATACATTTGTTCCTTCACTTATTCATTTGTCACAGGTGTTTCTTAAGTGTCTGGTTTATGCAAGCACTGTGTGTGAAACTTAATTGGATCCTGATTCAAACCAATGAAAAGAAAGTATAAAGTGATTGAGGAAATGTGATTGCTATCTGGAAATGTGATTGCTATCTGGATATTCAGGGATAGATTGAGCATTTATGATTAATTTATTTTAGGTGTCCTAATGGTATTTTGGTTATGTTTTTTAAAAAGGAGAAGGGTCTTATCTTTTAGAGGGATACACTGAAGTATTTATGGATAAAATGATATAATGTTGGAGATTTGTTTCAAAATACACTCGGAGGTGGGAGGGGCACAGAAGAAACAAAGCCGACCAAAACTTAATGGTTGTTTCAGTTGGGCGATGAGTAGGTGAGGATTTGGTATGATCTTCTCTCCACGTTCTATGCATTTAAAAGTTTTATAACAAAGTAAAAAAAAAAAAAAACAAAAAAAAAACTCTGGTTTGTGCTAAGTGATATAGAGATGGAAACAAACAGGGAAAAGAGGGCATTTCCTGCTGGCTGGTCATCTGCTGGGGACAAGCCCTGTGTGCTTGGCTAGAGAACTAGTGGCAGTTAGGGGTAATAAAAAAGGAGTGATAGCTGCCGGCCACTGCCAGGGGGAAAGGAGATGGTAACGGAGTCGGGGCTATTGTGCCAGTGGTTGGTTGGGCACCAGCCAGCTGCTGTCTGTCCTGCCAGCCCGAGGAGCACAGCAGCGCTCTGGGCCAGTTGCCGCCTGGGCTTGCCGCTCCCTGCTGCCGGTGCACACTTGTAAAGCTGGAAGCCACCAGTTTTGGTGGAGTTAGAATCAGGAACCGACATTAAGATGGTTTACTCAGTATGGAGGATAGATATGAGATGGTGGTTGAAGGGAGAAGCTGTGGCTTCAGATAAACCTGGTTTCAAAATCCCAATTCTGTCATTTACTGGCAGTTGTTACTCTGGCCAGTGGTAATGCCACCTCTAGGCCTCAGTTTCCTCATCTGTGAAATGGGGATAACCCTATCGGGTTATTCCACAGATCAGTGTGAACTGGCATGTAAAGTCCCTGTTGCCTGGTTTATCGTCATTGCTCAGTACACAGAAGCTGCTATGAACAGTTATCCGTGTCCCACTGAGCCTTGCTTCAGGGCTTTAAGAGAAGGCAGGCTGTTCTCCTCTACAGGATTGGCTCATCAGGTGGAGAGCAGGCTCCAGATCCAGGACTCTCTTCAGAGGGGCAGGTCGTTCGGCGGTTGATTAGTCATGCCTGGCAGCCATGGTCCCAGGCCCACCCTCACGTGGAACGGACAGACATGGAAGAGTCTAGACGTGCGGTCTCCAGAGTAGCAAGGCCTGCAGCAGGTGGCTGGCCTCTGCCCACTTAGCTGCTGAAAGGGAAGCCCAAGAATGTGTGTGCCAGCATCTGTGAACAGGGTTAGTGAAAGAGCTTTTGGGCACTGGCTGGCAATCTGCTAGCAGAGCTCTGGCTGGCAGCGGGCCCAGCCCTGCCCTGTCTGTGCCACCAGGGCATTGTCTGGACTCAGCGCCTCCAGCAGTACAAATGAATCAGAAGGCACAGCTGCAAACCGGAGGGACTAGTTTCTTGTGCAGAGAGAGAAGCTTGGCCAAACCATACGCCAAGTCCTAGGCAACCTGGGAGAGGCCAAGAGAGAGGGTGGAAGTGTAAGAGAAGGCCATCCCACGGCTGTGAACACACAACTGCTAGTAGGTCAGGGATATAATCGTGTAAACGTGCAAAGATAGGTCTCTCAGAACTTGTAGGAGCCAAGCTGTACTTGATCTGAGTTCCTCTGCTGAAGTATACAATTTTTTTTAAGTATACAATTTAATACTTTAATGCTTGCTCTGTAAATGCTATAACCTTTCATTTATAGCATATAGTGTGTCACAGTCCTTGGCAACCCTGTGAATTACATGAACAGCCTTAACAAATAGATTTACTATGGTATTGTGTCTCATTTATTATGTTCAAAGATAGTATTACATTAAGCTAGACATGGAGACAAATGCATGTTCAGATTTGTAAATACCATTTTTGTGCATTTATATTGAAATCTGATATATATCCAGATATCTATGTGTATATACGGTAAATAAGGGCTAACAGAATCTTTCTCCTCTCTGTATGAAAATGTGACCATTGGCTAACTTTCCAGCTCTGTTTTCTGGAAACCTGATAAAGGTGGCGTGTCAGCCAGGTCCCTAGGCAACACTGCTGGTGGTGGAAGTCATCCCTGACTGGTAAACTGTGTCTGAACTGGGAGAATCTTAAACACCTGGTAGGAGGCCATTTCTTTGGGCCATGTGGGGGACTGTGACAGACAATAAGGTTGACAAACGTGGGCCAGATCAAAGGGCCTGGTCAGCCTTGGATACAAGAAGAGAAAAAAGAAATGCTAATTATCCAAGCTGCATTTGGGCCAGGATTCTTGTAGGTGGGCCTGTCCCTTGCAGAGACCCTCGGTACTGTTCTGTGGAGTTGCTGAGAGATACTGGCTCTTCTGGCTTTTAAGTCAGGGAGACTCATGCACCTGCCTGGTACAGACCTCAGCTCCTTGCACGGGAGCTGTCTCCTGGGGACCAGAGAGACGCACTCTAGACGGCTGTGTGCACTGCTACGAGGACCCCTCCTGCCACTGAGAAGAAGGCAGCCCCTGGTGCTGCCTGATTGACTCTTTCCAAGTCAGTCTGGTGCCCCAAGCACTGCCTTTGGCCTTTGGCGATCGTGTGTGTCTGAGTGCTTTGTTGAACCTCAAAAGATCTCTGATGGGCAATGCATATGTATGTATACACACAAACACACATGCGCATGTACATATGTATGTTTGTTTGTTTTAATTCTGTTTCAGTTACCATCGGGCCTCCAGAAGACATTTCGGTGACCTCAAGAGAAGGCTCACTTATCATCACGTTCTCCTCTCCCTTTGATGTCGACACCTCCATGGTCAATCTCCAGTATTATATCTATTACTGGGAAAAAGAAGGAATCCAAAAGGCAAGAACACTTTTCCTCTTTGCTTTGATTTTTTTTCTTTGCAGTTGCTGATTCAGTAAATGAAAGTAAACCTTAAAATGGACAGAGAACAGGGCATCCCAGCATCTCCTAGGGTTGGAAACCTGAGTCTGTTTTAATCCTCCTTTTCAAGATGTTTTTCTGCTCCGTGTGCTGAGACTTCCCTTCAGCCAGATAAGTCTGAGGGGCCCTTCTTTGTTTGATGTCATGTTCCTGTTGTGTGAGGTCCAGACGTGGCTGGCAAATCGCTCGTAGTGGCTTCCGCCATTTAGCAGAGGTTTTACTGGGCTTGTTTCTGCATCGAGGAATCCACTTCTATAATCTGCAAGTAAATTTCTCTGGGTTGAAACGTTTGCAAAGAGGGTGGGTGTGAATAGCTGAAAATTTGCTTGAAGGAGAAAGAATGTTCTAGGAAGACGCACCAAAAGGTATGAGAAGCCTTGGTCCATCTGGAGAACAAGTCTTTGATCTGCCACATGGGGGAGGTGGCCAGCCACAAGGTTGACAGAGGTGTTTGGATTAGCCTTTCTAATCATCCACGCAGCATTTAATGAGGGTTTATCATCTATTTAAATATCACGACTTCCTAAACTCAAACTTACAATTTTAATTATGATTATAACATAAAATTATTATAATTATATATTTAATATAATTTTAACAGCTTCTGTTTCTCAAGAGCTTTCTCTGTGTCTGGCACTGGCCCAGGCATTTTAGATACATCACCCCATTTACTCTTTATGCCATCCTGTCTCACAGAGGGGGAAACCAAGTGGTTCAGTAACTCACTCAAGGTCAGCTAGCAAAGGGCATGGCGGAGACATCTGGCCTCAAGGTCCATCCTCTTAAATCACTATGTTTACTGGCC
>PVKH010037547.1:0-11402 GCA_004027955.1 Chaetophractus vellerosus | reverse complement strand
CACCCATTTTGGCCTTTGGGTTTTATCTGTAATATTTTATTTTCAACACTCTTTTGAGACTTTCAGTTATTTTTACTGATATAATCTTCATTTCTAGACTCTCTTTCAAACCCCTCTCTCCTCTCTTTTCAGACTGTAGCACATTCATTAATATTTCCTGCAAAGCCAGTCTTTTGGTTGCAAACTCTCTCAGTTTCTGTTTATCTGTGAATATTCTAAACTCACCCTCATTTTTGAAAGACAATCTTGCTGGATATAAGACTCTTGGCTGGAAGTTTTTATTTTGCATTATCTTATATATATCATACCAATGTCTTCTTGCCTCCATGGTTTCTGATGAGAAATCGGCACTTAATCTAATTGGGTATCCCTTATATATTATGCATTGCTTTTCTCTTGCTGCTCTCACAATTCTCTCTTTGTCTTTGGCATTTGACATTCTGATTAGTATGTGTCTCGGAGTAGGTCTATTTGGATTTATTTAGATGGGAGTACATTATGCTTCTTGGACATGAATATGTATGTCCTTCAATTGGGTTAGGAAATTTTCTGCCATTTTTTCTTCAAATATTCCTTCTGCCCTTTCCCCTCCTCTTTTCCTTATAGGACACCCATGGCACATATGTTTGCACATCTCCTGCTTTCATTTAGTTCCCTGAAATTTTGTTCAATTTTTCTATCTTTTCTTCATCTGTTCTTTTGTATGTTCACTTTTGGAGGCCTTTTCTTATTTATTTATTTATTTATTTATTTATTTATTTATTTATTTATTTATTTATTTATTTATTATACATCCCCCCTTTTTGCTTGTTCTTGCTGTGTTCATTTTTCTCTGCGTTCCTTTGTGTCTGCTTGTCTCCTCCTGCTGGGGCGACCTGCCAAGTCAGCTCACTGGCGTGGCGGCCCGCCTGCTTGTGGGGGCTCATCCTTACTTGGGGGGGCTTGCCTTTGCCCGTGGGGGCTTGCCTTTTTTGTCCGCCCACAGGGGTTTGCCTTTGCCCGCGGCAGTGTGCCCCACCTGTGGCGGCATGCCCCACCCATGTTGGCTTGCCTTCTAGAGGCGGTCCGCCCGTTCGAGGAGGCCCAGGGACTGAACCTGGGGCCTCCCATGTGGTAAACTGATGCCCTACCAACTGGGCTATACAGCCGGCCCCTGGAGGCCATTTCTTCAAGGTCACCAATCCTTTCTTCTTCCTCCTCAAATCTGCAGTTTCAGGATTCCAGTGTATTTTAAATTTCATTTATTGCACCTTTCATTCCCATATGATCTGCTATTTTTCTAATGTACACTCTCAAATTCTTCTTTGCGTTCATCCAATGTCTTCTTAATATCCTTAATCTCCTTAGCATCTCATTGAATTTATAAAGGAGATTTGTTTGAACATCTACGATTAGTTGCCTCAACTCCTTTATGTCATCTGTAGGCTTATCTTGTTCCTTTGTCTGGGCCATATCTTCCTGTTTCTTGCTATAGTTTCTTGTGTAAGTAGGAGCTGAGGATGTAGTTGGTGCTGTAAGCTGTGGAGGCTCAAACTGCCCGCAATACCCCAGCAACTGATGAAGGTTCTCCCACCTTTCTCCTTTGCCAGGGGTAGGGACAGAGCCACAGTCATTGTAACAATCCAAGTCATGCAGGCCTAGACTGTAGTTGCCCAGAGATACTGATGAAGCTTCAAGCTCCTTTCTCCTCTGCCTTGGGTGGGTATGGAGCTGCAGGTGTGGGCTGCAATCTATGTCATGAGGATCCAAAATAACCGCATTTGCCCCCAAAGACTTCTGACTATTCGGTCTGTGCCAGCCAAATGTACCTGCAGTTACCCGGAGAGGCTGGTGCAGGTCCTGCCAGCTTCTTCCCTGCCAGAGGTGAGTCTGAAGCCTAGGCTAGGGCTGCCAGCAAAAAACCAGTCCCTACCAGCACTGTGATTTTCAGTCTGCCCTGCTTCCCTTCCTGCCGGGGATGGAGTTAAAAATGGTGGCTACCAGCTTCATTCTGACTTGGACAGATTCAAACTTTAGCTGTTCTTAGGATTATACTTTAGCCCGCTGAATTTACTAATCAGTAGCTGAAGTTGGTGCTCAAAGATCTCTTCCTCCCCCATTTTTGGGAAGTGGTGCTTCCAATCCCAGATGTGGAATAAGCTCCCGAGGTGGCTTGTGCCTCCACAGCGTGGAATGTATTACTTATGAATCTTCTCTGCAGGTGGGCAGTCTCCCCCTTCCATTCTTTCAAGGATGAAGCAGGATGCTCTTCTGGTCTCTTGGAGGCCCCAAACAGGTGCTTTAGATAGCTCTGGGTGATTACTAACTTCCCAGTAGCACGAGCTGATTCTAGGAGCTCCTTACTCTGCCGCCATCTTGCTGGTTGTCCGTCAATGATATTTTGTGGAGGCTTAGGTTCTATTTAATGCCTCTAAACAATACTGATATTTATGTTACATTAGCCAACTTGTAAAACTGCAGCTCAATCCAAGTTCAGTTCTTTTTTTACCTTGCTGAGCTGCTTACAATATGAGTGCACTTATGTGATCAGAGATTTGGGCAGAGTTGTTAACAAATTCATCTTCTCTTTCTAGCATTTTGTCTCTTAACTTTCCAGCAACTGTGGTTGTCACAAACTCAGTCTCCTGTTCTTCAGGTTAAAAACGACTATAGATTTTCTATGAGAGTTTTAGCTGCCCCATGTGGAGCCATTTTCAGCTTTTCTCATCATACCCTTAAGCTAAAAGATGTAACAGGAAACTCATCCTGTGTCATTCTCTTTTTCAAGTTTTGAGTCTCTTCCAGAAACTGTGTGCTTTCTTCTCTCTCCAGAAGCTTCTGGTAGCTGTTTTTTTTCTTTTCTTTCTTTTTTTTTTTTTGTTTAGAACTTTTTTATATATAACTTTTTATTATAGTAACATATATACAACTCAAAGTTCCCCATTTTAATCACTTTTAAGTGAATTTAATATCACAATTCAGTGATATCAATTACATTAAAAATGTAATCACCTCATGATGATTGCACAATTCTGATGAAACTAAGAGTCACTGAGTGTACACCTTGGATGGATTGTACAAGCATGGTACTATATACCACCACCATGTGGTGGACAATAGACTGTGGTTAACAGTACACATATAAGAGCATTCTCTCATGAACAATAACAAATGTTCAATACTAATATATTTTGTTAGTAATGGGGGTATATGGAAAAATACACCAAATATTAGCCATGGACCAAGGTTTGTCCATGTTGCAGCCTGTATCAGAACTCTGTTGTTTTTTGACTGTTGCCTAGCATTTAAAGTTGTTATCTTGGGGTAGGTCAGGCAGTTATTCGACCATACTGGAACAAAACTCCTATCACTTATTTATTTACTTTTTTATTGATTTTTGTCTGTTTCCTCAGAACAAGGATCTTTTTTTGTAAGCTGATGTTTCCAAATGTCTAAGAACAGTGTCTGAAACATAATTAATGCTCATTTAATTATAATTAATTGCTGTGTAATTAATGAATGCAGTATAAGAATTGCTATAACTGAAGATAATACAGACATTTATGGAGAAAATATAAAACTTTATTGCAAGACCCGAAGTAGTGGTATCATAGATGAGAAAATATGTTAATCACTGTCTTAGTTTTCCAGAGGCTGCCAATGCAATATACCAGAAATGGGTTGGCTTTTTTTTGGCCTCCCTGAAATGGCTCCCTCGTCTGTCTGCTCATTGTCTCTGCTCGTTGTGTCTGCTTGATGTCTCTGCTTGTCATCTGCTTGTCTTCTTTAGGAGGCACCAGGAAACAAACCCGGGACCCCCCATTTGGGAGGTGGATGTCCAGCTGCTTGAGCTATACCTGCTCCCTGCTTGTTGCATCTGCTCATTCATTAGTTTGTTCCATCAGCTTATTGTGTCTGCTTGTCTTCTTTAGGAGGCATGGGGAACTGAACCCAGGACATCCCATGTGGGAGGCGGGCGCCTAACTGCTTGAGCCACACCTGCTCCCCTGGTTTGGCTTTCATAATGGGAATTTTATTAGGGTTAATGCTTACAGTTCCAAAGCTGTGAAAATATCCAAATCAAGGTATCATCAGAGATACTTTCTCACCAAAGGTCAGCTTCTATCAGATCCTGGAGTCCTGCCACATGGTGACACAAAATGGCAGGTCTGCTGGTCTCTCTCTGGTTTCTCCTGGAGCTCAGTTGTGGGCAATCAGGCATCTCTCCCTGGGCCTCATCTCCTTGAGTGTCTTGGGCCTTCTCTCTTTCTGCAGCTGTAGGTGAACCTGAAGTCCTCTCTCTCACATGGCCAGGACAAAATGGCAGAGCTCCCTTGGCTGTGTGTCTCTCCTCTCTGTGTCTCCATTTATATAACTTTCCAGTAAAAGGACGGAGACTTAATCTGGGTCATGCTTCACTGATGTAGTCCAGTCAAAAGAAATCTAATCAGTGCATAATATAATAAATCCATTAATTTTTTGTGTTTCTTAAATATCTTAATAAATTGCTATGCAAATTTAGTAATCCTGACAAATACTAAATATAAATAAATTAATAAAAAACAAAAAAAGGCTATCTAATCAAGTGACATAATCTATGTCCCTTGACACTGACATTTGATTGCAAATCTAATGCAATCAAAGTATCTCATACCCACAGGAATGGGTTAGTTCAAAAACATAATATTTTGTGGGATTCACCAAATTCAACTGTCACAATCAACTCTAAATTAATTTATAAATGATTGTGAAATTACCTTTAAAATCTCAACAGGATTTTTACTTTGATAAAATGAGTATACAAATTTATAAGGAAGAGCAAAAGGCAAAGAATACCCATGACAAATTTGAAAAAGGAAAAGGTAGAAGGCCCTTTCCTGACTTAATGACTAAATGACTTATTATAAAACAATATAATTAATTCAGTGTGTTGCTTGTACAAAAATAGACAAAAATACCAATAAAACATCAGATACAGACAAGAAGAAGCACACATCTAAGGAAATTTTATATATGACAAGTGGCATATAAAATCAGGGGATTTTTAAATAAGTGGTGCTGGGATGATTATTTATCTATATATAAAAATACTATTTGATCACTTGCCACACTCCAAAAAACATAATTCCAGATAAATAGAAGAGATAATTACAAAATAAAAATTTTACATCACTAAAATACAACAGTAGTCAATATCTATAAAACTTTGGTATAGAAATTTCTTAAAGTAGAAATTGAAAGAATAAATCTCAAAGAAAAAATTGATAAATATTACCTCTTTAATGTCTAAAGAAAATCTAAAAATACTTGCAGTGTCTAATCAAAAAAGAATTTTTTTATACTGACAATATAACAAACTGCTAGAAATCAAGAAGGAAAAGTCAGAGAGCCTCATAAAATATGAGAAAAAGTGTGTGAAAAAGCAATTCATAGATGGGAAAGAATAAAATGGATACCAAACATTTGAAAAGATGTACAACCTCACTAAAAATCAGGAAATTACATTCATACTTATCAGATTGGCAAAACTTAAAGTCTGAGTGTACCAAACATTGGCAAATGTGGAGAAATGGGAGCTCTCACACACTGTTAGTGGGAGTGGAATTATTTTTTGATATCTAGTAATGTTAAATGTTCATATTTCAAACCCCAGCAATTCTATTCCTAGGACTACTTCCTAGAGAAACACTAGCACTTGAGCACAGAGATAAATGCAAAAATGTATATGAATGTTTGCAATAATATAGATTTACAGTAACCTATAAGACATAAACATGAGACTATAAAAATGCAATATGTTTATGCAAAATAATACTATAAAGTAGCACAAATGAATGAACTAGGGAAATATGTATCAACATGGAAAAATGTCAAAAACATAATATTAAATTTTTAAAATGCAGATGGACATACATAGCATTTAAGGATTTAAACCTATATTATATATTTTTATGAGTCTATACTCATGTTGCATAAATACCAAATTCAAAAGAGTAGTTAATTGTGGAGACTGAGGGGAATGATATAAAAAAGCAGATTCACAGTGTAATATTTAATATAAGTAGATGGTGTGTACATAGGTGTTCATTATATCATTATTCATATATTTTATATTGCTGAAATATTTCATACAAAATACAAAATTAGTATTTTTGGAGAATTAAGTGAGATAATGCATATATATAAGGTTGGTAAAATGATTGAAATTTATGAGGCAGGGATAGATATTCCATATAACAATAACCAGTTAGGCGTTGTAGTGGAAAACTACATGAAAATATCAAGCAATTAGAATAAAGGAAAACATTAAAATGACATAAATGAGACCTGTACTAAAAATTCATAATATGACTGGGCTAGATAAACAACTATCCAAACAAATGGAGTGATAAACAGGGCCCCTGGATAAAAAGATGGATGTTTGTAGAGATGTCAAACCTTTAAAAATTAACTTATATGTTAAGCATATTGTAAACAAAATTTAGAGATAAATTACTAACACGGAAATATATTTTTAAAGATTTGGGGCAAATGGATAATTAGTAATAAGAACTCTTAAATCAATAAGAAAAATAATGACTCTAGAAGAAAAAAATGGGTAAAGGATATGAATTATTTACAACTGAAGAAAGCAGATAGTAAATAAAAATACAGAAAATTCTCAGTCACATTAGTAATCAGAACTGTAATATTAAAAGAACAAGTTACTAAATCAAATTAGCAAACATTTAAAATAATCTAATAATACTTCTTTGGGCATGACTTCCACCAGTGTGGCATGGAAAGTTCAGGAGATTCCTCCACTGATAATAATGATAAAACCTGGACAAAAATACTATAATTATTTGAAGGCACCAGAAAGCATCCAATGGCCAGCAGAACCTTGAGAAATATGTATTATAGGAAAAGTACCACTGTATTGGGTAAGACTGCGAGTTTGTGGCTTTCTTATCTGAGGAAGCTCTCCAATATTCCCATATCAGATTCCAAAAAACAAACAACAACAACAAACAAAAACAAAAAACCCCATAACATTAATAGCTTGAAGTAACAGAGAGTTCAGAGCAGCAGAAGACCTGGAAATTTTATATGACAAAATCTGAGGATAAACTTTGCCCAAATTGCTGGCTGATTGCCTAACTATGCTAGTGTGCATAGTGTGTAAAAGAGCCTAGTGAGTGTGAACAAGCACAAACTGGGGATTAGGAGAGTTTATGCCCTTGAAAAAGTATAGCTCCTAATGGGCTTGCAGGTTTGCTTCACCTTGGACTGAGTGCATCCCCCAACACACACACAGCTTCTTTGGCAAATAATGAAAGCATTACTGGATTAAGGCTTCAGAGAGCAGAACTCAGGGCTCACAAGCAACTGGAGATTTAGGGAGGCAACCCTAGAAATAAGGAAACAGCAAAAAGCATAAGTTCCAAAACCTGAGTATAAACTGTCCAAATCCTTGACTGACCACTCTGCTACAGAGGCACAGGAGAGACAATCAGAGGAGGCAGGCTTGAAAAGCAGCAGCTGAAAGACAAAAACACTTAATAGAGTCATCAGCTGATGCACACTATGAGGGAGACAGATTTCGCTGTTTGAGTCCAGGCAAATTTGTCTTCTTCAAAAACAAAATCCAACAAACTTCAGAAGAACAAACTAATGTATGTTTTCAATGCAAAATTATTAGAAGGGAAAAACAAAGCAAAACAAAGCAAAAAAAAACAAAAACAAAAACAAAACAACAACAACAGGAAAATTTGAGCCACACTCAGGAAAAAAAAGTCAGTTAATCTAAACTGAATTGGAATGGGCCCACATGTCTGATATAGCAGATAAAGTTTTCAAAGTAAGTATTTTAAATGCATTCTATTCAAGAAATAAAGGAAAATATGTTCAAAGAATTAAAGGAAATATAGCATCAATAAGTGAACAGATAGGAAATTTCAGCAGAGAAATTCAAAGTGTGAGAAGAACCAAATGGGAATTCAAATGTTTTCATTAGAATAACTGGAATGAAAAATTCACTAATTAGGATTAACAGCAGATTTGAAATGGCAGAGGAAAAAAATCAAAGAATTTGTAGATAAATAAATATAAATCATCCAATCCAAATAATAAAGGGGAAAAAATGAATGAATAAAAATGAATCCTTAGAGTTCTAATGGACAATATTGAGTGGTCCAAAATAAATGTGACTAGAGTCCCAGAAGGGAATGGAGAGAGAAAGGAGCAGAAAAATATTTAGGGAAATAATGGCAGAAGATTTTTCCAAATTTTTGAAAAACTAAGAATTTCAATGGACCAAACTAGGATAAATAGAAAGAAAATCACCATAGTTTTCTTGATACATCATAGTCAAACTGTTGAAAGCAAAACAAAGAGAAATAATGAAAGCAGAGAAAGAAACATGACATTATATACTAGGGAACAACAATTCAACAGTAAACTCTAATTAAGTGCTTACAATGTCCCAGGCATTTAAAAATCGGCACTTTTTTATCCTTTTTTATAGATGAGAAAACTGAAGTACAGATAGGTTAAATAGTTTGTCCAAGGTCACAGATAGAAATTGATAGAGCCATGATTAAAATCCAGGGAATCTGGCTCTTGAATATGTAGTCTTTTCCAAATTGCTCAGATCAGCATGCAAACCTATCTGGCAAGAGTGTAAGTAATTTAACCCTAAAACCAAGACCCTTTAAAATACCTATCATCTTTGAGTTAGTAATTGTACATTAATTAAACTAATTTAACAATAACCCAAAATGAAGTCAAAGACGTTCAAAAATGGTCATCGCAGTGCTAATCATAATACCAAAAAAAGGCATTTGTTTCAGTATTGATAATTAAGTAAATAATACTTAATATGATATAGTACAATAATAAAAATAATGAAAATATGTTTGAAAAATATTCAACAACCTAAAATAATGCCATTTGTAAATAGTAGGGGCCAAAGCTATATATCCAGTATGTTCTCACTTTTGTAGGAAAAAGAAAAGAAAGGAAGGAAGAAATAACGAAAGAATTTATACCTATATCTCAATATCTGTCCTCTTTTGCCTCTTGCTCCAGGAGGACATAGAGATTAGTAAGTGAATTCAATTTCCTGTGTGTGTATGCTCTCCTAGAGCAAGACTGTCTCAAAGTGTGTCAGTAGTTGAGATATAGTTTGGATTGTCTTTTTACACCACCCCTCTCACTGTTAAGGAAGTTCTTCATGATTTTTGTTAGTGGATAATGCTAAGTATCAAACTGCTATTATATTTAGATTCTATTCGATACAACAAAAGAATAAAGTAGCTGTTTTATTTTAAAATGTCAATACTTGCCATTTGTAGGAAATTTTATGTTTTGAAACTATTTAAACTTGAGTAAAATAAAATGTTTGATGTGAACTTAAAAATGTTCAAGGGGTTTATATTTGTTCAACATTCATTTTGGAGGGAAGTGGATGTGGCTCAAGCAGCTGGGTACCCGCCTCCCACATGGGAGGTCCTGGGTTGGGTTCCCAGTGCCTCCTAAAGAAAAAGCAGGCAGACAACGAGCGAAAATGGTGAGCAGGGACAACGGGCAGACAACAAGCATAAACAAGGAGCAAACAGACGAGGGAGCCATCTCGGGGGCGGGAGAAGTAATTCATTTTGGAATATACGTACAAAAAATTTGAAGACCACTGTTCTAAAGAATACTGCTAACCAAAAACCTTAGTGAGTAATGTAGATTTTACTGAAGGTCTTATAGGAGAGATGTATCAGCAAATAATTTTGAAACCTGGTATTAGACATGTTTGTTCTCCACAGCACTTTTAGACCACATTACCACAGGGATTTTTGGTTTAGCTTTCCCTGTTCTTTCTCATACTTACAGATTCCAAGCTCCCTTCTTTTATGCACTGCCCCAGCCTGTATCTCCACACTCTTGTACCTAAATTTACAGAGCACCCACCCTGCTTAGATGCCCGTACAGCAACAATCTTTGTTTACTTGAGCCTGCCGTTTGGCCAATTCCTTCCAGACAATTATAGAGCCTTTGTATAAATGTATGTATATGTGTATATATATATATATATATACACAAGGAGTATATATTAAAGAACATTCTCCAAAATTTTTATATTTATGTGCAATTTTTTCTTCTTTTTATACTCCTATATATTTCCAAATAATAGTAAGGGAGATCAAAACAAGGTGCACGCAGGCTTCAGAGATAGTCCTCCTGAAACTGAAGTGTGAATGCTGAGGCTCAAATCAGCACCTGATGTGTGAACCTGAAGTATCATCTTGGCACCATCTAAAATATTCTTATATTCTTATATAGCACCAATGGTATCTGAACTGCCTGTTGGCAAACCATGATATAGAACAAAATCTTGTTTTAAAAACTTATTCTTTCCAGTCTTGATGTGTAGCTTGTCATAAACCTTCAGCCTGTTCACTCTAGGAACATGTATGGAAGAGAAGATAGACTTTAACCCCCATAATCTTGTGCTCCTGCATTTTATACATTGGGTTTATGTGGAAGTCCAACATCGTGAGAAGGAAGAAAGCTGCTGTTAGGAGAGGGAAACAAAGAGCTGCATTTGATCATGTAACCTTCTAGGTAAGCACCACTGAGAGAGAATAAAGGCATTTAATTATATAAGATTAATTATACTGTAGTCAGGAATTTTTAATATCTTGGCCAGATAAGTCTGCAGGGTATACAGGTGATAACCTGACCTAAAAATTTGATAGCTTGTCCATCTTGAGACCTGTCTCTGGCCATAAACATATCCTGTAGCCATACAAATATGATTCTAGAAATCTTTTGAAAAAAATATTTGTCCTTACCATGTTTCTCTTAAATTGGAATGAGTTAGTGATTAAGCAATTGTCTCTCAAATCCAACCAATCTTTTCTAGTTGACTTTGTGATGCTTGGACTCATACTTTTCAAATTACATTTCTCCTTTGCCATCTTGCTCTCTGTTAGGTTTAGCCAATAGGTAGGCATTGGGGGGAAGCTAAAAGACAGGAGGGGAAAGAAATAACTTATTCCTTCCTATTTACTTGCTGTTCCCGTCCGTGCCACCCCACTGAATTGTACTTCCCCCTGATTCCAAAAACATTTGGTTCGATTTTCAAGTTATTCTGCCTTTTGCAGAATCAGACTCATTGATGCTAAAATGCCAGCACAAGCTGAGCAGTGCCTTGCTCTCAGAGGTCTGGGTTCCAGCTCTGATGGGAACCCTAGAGCACCTCTTTTAGCTTTGAAATTCTTATGATCCTAACCATCTCCCTTTGTTCCACCAGTCCTAATATGCCCCCATATTACACCTAGTTTTCCCTCTCCCTTCCCTCAGAACATCCAGTGACCACTGCCTCCACATCAATGATAAAAGTTCTTCCATTGCTAGAATCACAATAAGTCTATAGTAGAAAAACTGTA
>PVKH010037546.1:0-10000 GCA_004027955.1 Chaetophractus vellerosus | reverse complement strand
CACAACTATATCTCAAACTTAAGCTTTTTTCTTAGCAATTTGAGAATCTTGGCATATATTTCTCCTAGAAAATAATTACTCAAAAATAAACAATAGTCATTTTTTCTAATTTATCAAAATGATGTTTTAGAGACTGAATGTATTCTTCTATTGTGACAATAAGTAAAATAGAGGATAAATTATCTATAAATAATGTAGACTCTGGCATTTCCATACTTAATACTTATGGTTTTTATAGTGATTAAAAAAAAGATGGTTAGTGATCTATAATTTTACTGAGACAAAGATTGAAATGCTTTGCTGCCAGGTTGCAAGGTGGAAAATCACTGAGCTACAGTGAGCCTCACTGGCAACTCAGCAGCCACTTTTGGAACACTTTTGCATTTGTTACTTCCCAGAGTAACGCTGTTGTCGCATGCATAGGAATATATGAGAGGCCCTCTATACCGTCTCTATTTATACCTTGATATAAAGTGAAATAAATGTTGTAAGTGCTATTTGTGATTTTGGAGACACATATATATATTTAAATAGCAGGATTTTACAGATTATTATTTTCTAAAACTTGGCATGTATATTCAAATTCCCAGTGAAACATTTAAAATTTCAAGAATTTAAGAAATAGGTGTATAGTTGCATAAAATATTGAGTGTAATTATAATTGAACAATTTATACTTTTGTGTGTGTGTCACTAGCACAATCTTAAAGCATTAAAAATGAACATAACATACAAGATACCCAGGAATTTTACCATTAAGGATTTATATTAAGCAAAAAATTATACATCCATAGAATATGTGATTGTTATTAAAATATGCACCACAGAGTTGATTTTAATTGGAAATAACTGTTTAAAAACTAAGTACCCAACTAAAATGGGTTATATATAAAATGTATATTATCATTTTGTAGAATAACATGTAGCCCTTAGAAATGATGATAGAGGCCTATAGTCATAGCCATAAAAAATGTTTGTAATATTTATCAGTGAAAAGACCAGTGAATAAAAACAATATGATTCCTATTTTATAAATCTGTTCATAGTAAAATTACATATGCATATATAAAATGTACAAACATGTATATAAAATAGTTGTGTATAGATACATGTATATATGAATGTGCATGCATAAACATGTATAAACATATGCATACATACATTTTATACATAAACAAATCTCTCTATATAGACAAATATATATACACATTCTCTTTTATAAGGGTACTTTCAATTTTTATATTTGCAGTATTTTTAAATTGTTTTCTATTGATCTGTATGTATTGTTTTCATCATAAAAAAAGTAAAAAGGAAAGGTATTTCAAGCACTTTTTAAAATGTCCTCATTTAAAATGAGAGTCCAAAGTTATGCAATTGAAAGTCTGGGATGTGTTTTCAGAAATTTGTAATTTACACTTCGAATAAATATAATTTCCACTTCATTTTATTCCACGATATTTTTCACTTGGTAATATTTGCACATAAATTATAGAAATAGTATGTTTCAACCCAAGTTTAGCTTGAGAGTCAATATATATTTAGATGAAAAATTTTCTATTGCAGACAAATAAATCACTCAAGGAATCTTGGGAAAGTAGACTTTCATAACTGGAAGGACTGTAGAGAAAATGTTTTCCATCCCATTTTATCTTAGGACGCTGGGGACAGTGAAGTGATGTCATTTCATAGGTGTCATATGCTTAAGTACATCTAGAAGCCAAAGGAAAGTCCAGTGGGTTTGTGAGGTTTGGGATGGGAGGATAATTACAGAGAAACGAAGTGTGATTAAAGAGTCTGTATTCTGAATTCTATATTTGCAATTTTTCTCTCATCAGGACAAACCCTATTTCTTAATTCTCTCTCTCTCTTTCTCTCTCTCTCTCTCTAATGAGCATTAACTAGGCAGAATTGAATTTTCTTTTTTGTGTGTGTGCTAACTCAGGACATAGGTATAAATCTGGAAAGATATATTATCTAAATTGTTCACAGAACTCTAAATTTAAAAAAAATGTTACCAATGCAGTTCCAAGACATAAGAAGGTATAACCTTTGTCCTTTTTCTGTCATTAAAAATATTGGGTGCTTAGAAAATAAAGATACTATACATCTGTTTTGAACAACCTTGCTCATATGACAAATATGCATCAGATTTTCTTATCGAAGTTCCTTTGTGATGATTTGTTTTTAGAATACACAAGTACAGTTTAGGTCAAGAGAAGCTGATATGGGGGTTTGGGGGGGATGTGAGAGGACAAGGGTAAGTGGAAGATTGAGGGGAAAATATGTCCCATGCTGCCCAAATTAATTTAACTTGGTGTTTAATCATGAGTTCATAATTTGTTTGCACATCCTCAAATTCTTGGCTTGATTTAACCAGTGTGGCAAAATTATGTGTGTGTAATCTATGACTATGTATTAAGGTAAATTTTTAATGTAAAGAAAAGATGGAATTTTAAAATTAATCCAGGGATTCCCTAATGTTTTAAATCTGCACACTATTCAAGCAACTTGGTTTTAAATTGGATAAGATATTCTATTTATAGAAGCTATTGAAATAAATATATCCTTGACAGTCTAAATTTTACAGTAATATAAATTTCCTGTGGTTGTTTGTGATAGACTATTTTCTGTGCTTTCACAGATGTTATTTCCTTTATGTTTGATGATGTCATATTTCTTGACTATACTAGAAAGCACCTAATGGTAAAAAAATATAGAAAATGAAAACAAAATAGGTCACAGGGCAAAATGGCACCCCGTAATCTGGAGACACAGGGGTATACACAGAGATACAACAAATGAGATCTGCTTCCCCAGAGCAAAAACCACTGGAATTATAGCCTAGTAAGGGCACTAAATATAATTTTACTTAGTTTCTGGAGGCTGAGTTTGTGCTAGCATGAATGTGAGAAACCCCTGGGTGCTGCAGTATTAGGGGCACTGCCTATACTTTCCTTGGATTTCATTTCCCAAACCTTACTTGTCTCTGGCGAAGGGAGGGGAAAAGTAACACTTGTGAAATCCTCCTGCATCCATTGCTGTAACAATAGTCTGCTCTTCCAAGAAAAGGACTTTGCCAGAACTCAGTTCTGAAGCCTTATCTAAGCAAGGCAAGTTAAATCCTTCCAAATCAAGATGCCTCCAATCTTCCTGTCTCACCTAAGTCGAGAAAAATAACATGGTCAATAAGATCCCAGACTTCAAAGAAACAGACATTTTATAGCTGTAGAATGGAGAAAGGGGCAGGGGAAAATAGTTATATCACTGTAGAAAGACTTGTGTAAGTCACAGTCCAGAGACCCAGGCCCACTAAAAGATTCAACCATAAGATTATAGAACACTCCCCCCTCTCTCAAATCCTACCACTAACACCAACAGTGGTTTGGTAAAATAATTGAAATCCATATGAAAGAGCTACCAAAAAAGATGTACCTTCTAATGATGAATCCATAAGTAAAGCTAAATCTCAAGAGTAGAGATAAACACAAGGACATGAGAGAAATCTGAGGTCTGATTTCTGTAGCTATAGAAAACATTTTAAAAAGCCCACCTCTTAGCCAGATTAACATAAATCCTCACTTCAAAGACCTTTCTACCTCAGTTACTTTTACCCAATACAATATGTCAGCATGTCTACAGAGCATGCTGGAAGTGCAAGAGATAAAAACCACTCTTAGGAGACAATACAATACTCTTGGCATGAGGCAGAGAAGTGACCCAAGTAACTCCAAGGATTGCAGGCAAGCCAGCACCAGGATATTAGAGACTTTGGGGAGAAAGTGTCACTTTGCTGCCAACTCAATTTGGACATCTCCTAGGCTCAAAACCACATCTAGGGAAGAGGGCAGAACAGAGTGCTCCAGGACTCAGTCCTTACACCAAAACAGTTATTAGGAAGGAACTGCCTAAAACAACTGCTCTGGGACTCTGGAGGCCAGAAGAACACTATACAGCATCCAGGGAAGAACAGGGGGAAAGGCTGATAAACTACAGTAAAGAACAGCAAGTAGCTGTTTCCATACAACTGATGCTAGCACCCATCTCCCACTCTCACAGTGGGCTGTTTTGGGGTCCAGTAACCCCCAAGACAAGTGATTAGCTAGATCATTTGGTGAAGAAAGGAACATATAAATCCTCTTCCCCAAGAACAGGGGTGGGCATGGCTGATCATTGATTATAGCTTTTGATAAGTGAATTTGGATCGCTGGTTCCCAGCTCTGGAGCTACTGTTTTAACCGACCTTGGACAAAGGAGGCGACAGCCATTATTTCAACCATGCCTTAACAGGATTGGAGTTGGTGTAGATTTAAAATGGAATGCCTCTTCAGGGATACAGGGACAGTTAGCTAAAGGGTGGCATCTGCTGGACAGGCCAGGAAAGTACAGCTTTGGGCAGCCATCAAAGAAGCTTTTGGCATTCTTCTTGACCTCTTCTCCAGGGAACTGTGGAGCCAATCTGTACCCTCTTTCTGGATCTCTGGCCCTGTTTTGTCAGGGAAATACTGACTTGGGAAAGTTGACTCCAGCATGGATCTCCCCCCAGAATTTGCCCTGTAGGCAAAAGCAGCAAGAAACAATGAAAGCAGTGGGAAAAACAACAACAACAACTATAGGGCAAAGCAAAAACAAACAGAACAGATCAAGATTTCTGGAGAAGGCACAGAGGAAAGGAAGCTTTCTAATGGAGGCAAAACAATTGTGCAGAAAGTGCAATCTTAAAAATTGTACTGCATATCCAGGGTAAGAATCAAGTGAAAAAGAGCAAAAAATCAGATCAGTTATACATGGGATATTCTAAAAGTCTAGAATAAGTTGAATAGAGCATCAAAGCATAGCCTAACACAAAGCCAATCAACAACCAAACACTAAGGCAAGAGAGAGAAACTGACCTGCAGAGTAAACTCACCAAGATAATGAAATGCCTAGATATCAGCAAAAAGTTATAAGCCTTACTAAGAAACAAGATATGGTTCAGTCGAGGGAACAAATTAAAACTTCAGAGGAGATACAGAATTTAGAACAACTCATCAAAGATGTTTAAACAAATCTAAATCATTTAAAGGAGATGAAGGAAAATATGCCTAAAGAGATAAAGGATATTAAGGCACTGTGTAAGCATGAAGAAGAATTTGAAAGTATAAAAAGGAAGCACAACAGAAGTTATGGAGATGAAATACACAATAGAAGAGATTAAAAATATACTAGAGGCATGCAACAGCAGGTTTGAAAAGGCAGAAGAGAGAATCAGTGAACTAGAAGACAGGACAATTGAAATCTTACAGACAGAACATATAGAGAAAAGAATGGAACAAATATAACAGAGTCTCAGCGATTTTAGTGACAGCATGAAGAGCACAAACAAACACATTGTGGATGTCCCAGAAGAAGAAGAAAAGCGAAAAGGGGCAGAAAGAATATTTGAGGAAAAAATGGCCAAAAGTTCCTAAATCTTATGAAAAGCTTAAATATACATGTCCAATAAGCACAGCATACTCCATGCAGAATAAATCCTAATACACCTACTCTGAGATACATACTAATCAGAATGTCAGATGCCAAATATAAAGAGAGAATTTGAAAAGCAGCATATACACGGGATCTCATTAAGACAAAGTGCTGATATCTTAACAGAAACCATGAGGGCAAGAAGGCAGTGGTAGGATATGTTCAAAGTGCTGAAAGAGAAAAAACTGTCAAATTTATAGTCCTAAATAACTTCATTAAAAAAAGAAAGAGCTAAAAACAAAGACCTAACTGAACACTTGGAGGAACTAGAAAAATCACAGCAAATTAAACTCTAAAGCAAGCAGAAGGACAGAAATAAAAATGATAAGAGCAAAAATAAATGAAATTGAAAATAAAAACAACAATAGAAAGAATTAACAAAACCAAAAGTTGGTTCATTGAGAAGAACAACAAAATTGACAAACCCTTAGTAAGACTGACAAAGAAAAAAAGAAAAAGATGCAAATAAAATCAGAAATGAGATGGGGTACATAACTACTGACCCACATAAATAAAAATGATGAGAAGAGGATACTTTGAACAACTGTTTGCCTACAATTTAGACAACTTAGATGAAGTGGACAAATCCCTAAAAACATGATCAACCTACACTGACTCTAGAAGTGTAGAACTCTTCTGTCTAGAAGACCTCAACAGGCCAACTACAAAGTAAAAAAATTGAATCAATCATCAAAAAACCTCCCAACAAAGAAAACCTCAGGACCATATGGCTTCACAGGTGAATTTTTTCCAATCATTCCAAGAAGAATTAATAGCAATCCTGCTTCAACTCTTCCAAAATATTGAAGAGGGAATAATATCTAGCTCATTCTATGAGGCCAACAACACCCTAATGCCAAAGCCAGATAAATACATTACAGGCTAAGAAAATTATGAACAAATTTCTCTTATGAATATAGATGCAAAAATGATCAACAAATAGTTGCAAATTGAATTCAGCAGTATTAATTCAATTAATTAACAGCATATATTAAAAGTATTATGCACCATGATCAAGGGGGTTTATCCCATGTATTCAAGGGTGGTTCAACAGAAGAAAATCAATTAATGTAATATATCATATTAACAAAATGATCACTGTAGCTGTTTGGGAGTTTGATGTAATTATGAATTCCAAAAATATATATTAAATCTTGCTTGTAAACTGATCTGTTAATCTAGGCATGATTAAGTTAGGATTAGGGCATTGACTGGCATGTCAGTAGGGCATTGAGCCCCACTCCTTGGTGGGTGGGGGGATTGAATATAAAAGGCAAGGCAAAGGACAGAGGGAGCAGTGTTTTGAGAAGCAGTTTTGATGTTGGAGTTTTGATGTTGGCGAGAAGACCCCCGGAGAAGAGAAGTGAACCGTTTGCCTGATAGTCTACAGCTGGCCTAGAGAGTCTCCTGGTCTACAGCTGACCTTGTAGAAAAAAACAGAGGAGCTAAGCACGGAGAGAAACGCAGCCCTGGGAAGAGAGGAACCTAGGAAGCCTGAACCCTGGCAAACGTTGGCAGCTGTCTTGCTCTAACATGTGGCAATGGACTTTGGTGATGGAAGAAACTTAAATGTTATGGCCTGGTAACTGTGGACTTCTACCCCAAATAAATACTCTTTATAAAGACCAACTGATTTCTGATATTTTGCATTAGCACCCCTTTGGCTAATACAATCACCTCAATTGACACAGAAAAAGCATTTGACAAAATCCAGCATCCTTTCTGGATAAAACATTTCAAAAATAGGAATAGAAGGAAACTTCCTCAACATGATAAACAGCTTATATGAAAAACCCACAGCTAACATTGTACTCAAAGGTGAATGACTGAAAGCTTTACCTCTAAAATTTTGAACAAGACAGGGATGCCCACTGTCACCACTGTTACTTACCACTGTGCTAGAAGTTCTAGCCAGAGCAGTTAGGCAAAAAAAAAAAAAAAAAAAAAAAAAAAAAAAAAAAAAAAAAAAAAAAAAAAAAAAAAAAAAAAAAAAAAAAAAAAAAAAAAAAAAAAAAAAAGAAAAGAAATAAAAGACATCTAAATTGCAATGAAAGAAGTAAAACTTTCACTATTTGCAGATGACATGACCCTTAAATATATAGAATGTCCAGAAAAATCTACAACAAAGCTATTGGAACTAATAAACAAGTTCAGCAAAGTGGCAGGATAAAAAAATCAAAGCACACAAAAAACAGTATTTTCTATATACTAGTAATGAGCAATCTGAAGAGGAAATCTTAAAAATTCCATTTATAATAGCAAGTAAAAGAATCAAATATCTAGGAATAAATTTAACCAAGGATGTAAAGGACTCATACACAGAAAAACTACACAATGTTTCTAAAAAAAATCAAAGAAGACCTAAATAAATGGAAAGATATTCTGTGTTCATGGATTGGAAGACTAAACATTTTTAAGATGTCAATTCTACACAAAATTCTTTACAGATTCAATGCAATTCAAATCAAAATTCTAACAGCCTACTTTGCAGAAAAGGAAAAGCCAATCATCAAATTTATTTGGAGTGGTAAAGGACCCTGAATAGTCAAAAACATCTTGAAAAGAAGAACAAAGTTGGAGGACTCACACTTCCTGACTTTAAAGCATATTACAAAGCTACAAAATAGCATGGTACTGGCATATAGATATCTTGACCAATGGAATCAAATAGAGAGTTCGGAAATAGTCCCACAGGTCTATGGCCAATTGTCATTTGATAAGGCTTTTGAGTCTACTCTACTTCAACAAATGATGCTGGAAGAACTGGATATCCATATGCAAAAGAATGAAAGAGGGCCCTATCTCACATGATACACAAAATTTAACTCAAAATGGCCCAAAGACTTAAATATAAGAACCAGTACTATAAAACTCGAAGAAGAAAATGTAGGGAAGCATCTTCAGGATTTTTTGTTAAACAGTGGCTTCTTAGACTTTACACCCAAAGTTCAGGCAACAACCAAAAAAATAGACAAATGGGACCTCCTAAAAATTAAAAACTTTTGTTCATTAAAGGACTCTGTCAAGAAAGTGAAAAGATAACCTGCTCAATGGGAGAAAATATTTGGTATCTGCATAGCTGATAAGGGTTTAATGTCTGGATATAAAAAGAAACCCTACAACTAAACAATAAAAAGACAAACAGCCCAATTTAAAAATAGGCAAATGACTTGAATAGACATTTCTACAAAGAAAAAATACAAATGGCTAAAGAACACATGAAAAAATGTTCAACATCACTAGCTATTAGGGAAATGCAAATCAAAGCTACATTGAGATATCATTTCACACCCACTAGAATGGCCACTATTGAAAAAAACCCCGCAAAACTACAAGTGCTTTAGAGGATGTGGAGAAATAGGAACACTCATTCATTGCTGGTGGGAATGTAAAATGGCGTTGCTGTTTATGGACGACAGTTTGGCAGTTCCTCAGGAAGCTAAGTATAGAATTACTGTATGTGCCAGCAATACTGCTACTAGGTATATACATACTCAAAAGAACTGAAAACAGGGATGTGAACAGATATTTGCATACCCAGGTCCATAGTGGCATTTTTTTACAATTTCCTAAAGATAAGAGCAACCCAAATGTCCGTCAACTGATTTATGAATAAACACAATGTGGTATATACAATAATATTCGGTGGAATATTATTCACTGTAAAAGGGAATGAAATGATGCAAGGGACAACATGAACGAACCTTGAGGACATAATGTTGAGTGAAATATGTAAGGCACAAAAGCACAAATATTGTATGATTTCACTATTATGATCTAATTATAATAAGCAAACTCATAGAGATAGACTCTAGAATATAGGTTAACAGGAGACAGATTTATTTTAAGAATTTTTCATCAATTTTGACAAAGGTAACTACTGTTAAAAGTAATACAATTTTTTTTAAAGTACTGTCATCAATAGTAACAAATATTGGACAACAATGCAAGGTGTGGGTGGTAGGGTGATCTATGGGAATCCTGTATTTTATGGATGATTGTTTTGTAAACTCACAATTACTCATGTATGTGTGTGTGTGTGTGTAGAGAGAGAGTGGGGGGAGAGGGAGAGGTAGATGGAATGCAAAAATCAGAACCAGACTCATACATGATGCAGATGTTGAAGTGAATTTAAAATACTAACGTTTGGGGCCGGCTCGATAGCCCAGTGGATAGGGCACCGGCATACCACATGGGAGGCCCGGGTTCGATTCCCGGGGACCTCTCCTAGCAGGCAGACCACCTTGAGAATGGCAAGCCTCCATGGGCGGGCCGGAGCCGCTGTGGGCAGGGCAAAAAGCTGCCACGGACAGGGCAAGAGCCACCACGGGCAGGGCAGGTCGCCCGCGGATGGAGCGCAGCCAGCCACCCGCGAACTGAAGCAAGCGCCGGCCGTGAACGGACGCAGAGACCGCCCACAAGCGGGGAAAGCTGCGCCTGCGCAGTGACCACTCTCGGCGCATCGCCGCAGTGGGGGGGAGGGGAGATATGTAATA
>PVKH010037545.1:0-11437 GCA_004027955.1 Chaetophractus vellerosus | reverse complement strand
TATATCTGGGATCTATATTTAACACTATCTTTAATAATTTTCATAACGTACCAATTGAATGAGCTTCGTGTTCCTTATTTGAGTAATTATATAAACATACCTGTGTTATGATTTCAATCTAATTATACAATTGAAATGCTGATGTCAAAAATAAAGTTAGTAGAGATACTAAAGCAGCACTTGAAACACAATACTTAAAAAAATAATTTTATTTCTACCTTGCACAGCCTCAAATACATTCAATTCTTTTCATAACAGGAAAACAAGAACTTGACATCCTAAAAAATTTAATGACAAGATGATGAACAACATAAATAGGAAAAAAAGTTCTACTATTCTACAAATCAACCTAATATATATTCTTGATACTAAAACTGATCAAGCCCAGTACATACAATAAAATTCATAAGGCTATCTCACATATGGAGTTAGATACAAATACACAAATAAAATATTGATACATCAAATGTATTTTTATTTATTTTAAAAATATGTCATTACCAGTTAAGGCATATAAAACATATGCAGGGATAATTTAATGTTAGAAAATACTACAATAATCTATCAATTTTATCATCCTAATGGAGAAATAAATACCATCATCTCAAAAGATGCCTTAAAAATCAGTTTATAAAAATCAAATAATATTCCTTTTTAAAAAGGAAATGTAAAAATAAGAAGAATAAAGAATCAATGCATAAAATGTTTACTGAATCTCATAAGAGTGTGACAGAAACCCACAGCAAATACCATACATAATTAGAGAGCTTTAGAATAGTGCTTCAAAAACTACCTGTGGTGAAGGAAGAGTCTTTTGTTTGTTTGTTTGTTTTGTTTTGTATTGTTTTATTTTTCCTATTCTCAATGGATCAATACTTTGAATAATACAATTGAATAAATTGCTAGAAAAATTAAATGAAAAAATAATCGAAGACATTCACAATTGCCCAAATGTTCAATGTTAGATTTTACAAATGCAAAATTGTAATTCACAAAAATAATATCAGACAAAATATTAGAAAAAAACTTTCAAAAACTATGCATGCTTTTTAATAGAATGTTTGAATATCACTGAATAAAACAAATAGCTCTGATAATAATTTTGTTCTGTAATCATAACTACACCAAAAGATAAGGCTGAAATAGTGACTTGCCATATTAAACAACTATATGTATGCTTTTTAAAATCAGCAAATAGTCCAATATTTACATTGTTTAATATGACCAGTTATCTTGCTTCTTATATGTTAACGTGTCTTCTTTGTTTTTTAGGTTTTTTAAAAAAATTATTGTTAAAGAATCTTTAGATTGCATAAATGTTACATAGAAAATATAAGAGTTTCCCAAATATTCCCCCGTCTCCTCCCACAATTACCTCTATTAACAACATCTTTCATTAGTGTGGTACATTTGTTACAGTTGATGAACACATATTGAAGCATTGCTACTAACCATGGACTATAGTTTACATTATGGTTTATACCTTGCACCGCACAATTTTATAAGTTTTGACAAATTTATAATGCTTTGTATCTGTCTTTGCAATATCATGCAGAATTCCAATGTCCCTAAAATGTCCATGTTACACTTATTCTTCCCTCTCCCTCCCCTCAGAATCTTTAATAACCACTGTCTTTATATCAATGTTACAAGTTCTTCCATTTCTAGAATAATAAGCCTACTTTAGTCCATAGTTGCATTCCTACCTTGTATTTGTTTGTCCCTCAATCATAAGGATTTTTGGATGTTGTTACCCACTCTGCTTCCCATTGAAAGGGGGCCGGTGGATAGAGCTGTCTTGCTTGCAGTTGTAAATACTCTATTTGTGGGGGTTGATTGTTGTCCATCATCATCCTTTTTGTTAGTTGTTCCGGATGAGTCTGATGAACTGGAAAGTAGGTGTTGGCTGCAACTTTACTGAGATTCAGGGCTCAACTGGCATATGAACAGCTGGAAGATTTAAATCCCTGGGACACATATTTTAGGAGTATAATGCCAATTATAGGTTCAAATAAAAGGGGCAGAAACACCATGTATAGGAAAATTATAAATAAGTCTAACCCTGATACCTTGGGGGGATGGGTTATTATATATTCCAAGGTAAGGCCCACCGACAGGGTGCTGATTTCCTGGGGTTGTTTGTCCTGACTATGGTGTCTAGATGTCTCTAGATAACTTATCTTCTAGAATGGATTGAGGCAACACTGCTAACTGGGAAAACATGTGTACCTAAACAATTTCTAAATGTTTAAATATCATTTATATTATGAAAGCTAGTTGCGCAAAGGGTTGCTGCTGGATATTGCACAGGAATATTTAAAGTAATTTCTGTAAGTTCTCAGTTTAAACCTGTTAATTCATATATACCTATAAAACCATCACTACAATAAAGATAATGGAAATATCTATTACTCCCAAAAGATTTCATGTACCTCCTTGTTTTGGGTTGAACTGAGTACCCCAAAAGGTATGTTGAAGTCCTTACCTCTATTACCTATTAATCATACTTTATTTGAAAATAGCACGTTTGCATATATAATCAATTAAAAATGACATCATACTAGATTAAGATGAGTCCTATATCCAATATGACTGGTGTCCTTATAATAGAGCTACACACACACACACACACACACACACACACACACAGAGTTACACAGGGGAGGATGCCATGTGAAATCGAAGGCAGAATTGAAGTGTTGCATCTGCAAGTCACTGAAAACCAAGAAACACCAAGCCTTGCTGGCAACCAGGAGAAGCTGGGGGGGAATCAGGGAACAGATACTCCGTCAGTGTCTCCATAAACCAACCCTGCCAGCACCTTAATTTCTGTTATTTTAAACCATCTACTTTGTGGTACTTTTTAATTGAAGCCCTATAATACTAATACACACTCTGTCCTGCCTGTTCCCAACCTCTGATCTGCTTTCTATCACCATGGAATAGTTTGGATTTTCTCAAATTTTATATAAATTGAACCATACAGTAAGTATTCTTTTTTGTCTCAGTTTTTTCACCCACTATAATGATTTTGAGATTCACTCATGTCATTGTGTACATGATTTGAATTTTTAAAAAATTTTGTTGAGACTTGTTTTATGGCCCAAAGCACAATCTATTTAGGCAAATGTTCTGTGAATTTGAGAAAAGCAGCCAAATAAACAAAAAAACATAAGTTCAATTGTTGAATTGAGTTTTCAATAAATGCTTGTTAGGACAACTTGGTGAACAATTGTTAAAGACTACTATATCATTCCTGATTTTTATCTACTTTTTAAATCAATTATTGATAGAGGGATATTGAAATCCAAAAATATAATTGTGTATTGGTTTATCTCTCTTTGCAATTCTTTGACTTTTGTGGCATGTATTTTGAAGCTCTTTTGTTACATCAGTAATCAATTAGAATTTTTATCTTAATGAATTTAAGCTTTCATCCTTATGAAATGAACTTCATTACCTCTGGTACCATCATATGGTTGGATCCTGTCCTGCTTTTTTTCTTTAATTTTTCACAAAAAAATCAATTCAGTAAGGATTCTATACATAATTTAACATACAAAACTATCAACACCTAGAATATAACAGAGAAAGTAATGTATCTAGGTGACCTTGAGTTCAGCAATAACTTTTTATATAAAATGCCAAAAGCAAATCATTAAAGAAGAAAAAATAGGATAAGTTGGACAAGATGAAAATGAACACTTTTGCTCCATAAAAGACAGCATAAGAAAATAACAAAACAATTCATAACTGGGAGAAAATATTTGCAAAACATATCTGCTAAAGGACTTGCATCCAATATATGCAAATAACTTTTTTCCTTGCTCTTGGCCATTTGATGACAATGATGGTTCTTTCTGCCATTTTACTGAATATGCATATATTCTACATTCAGAATGTATTTTTTAAGTTCTTAGTCTGTTTTTAATAGGTCAGAGTATTTATTTTATAAATCTTTTTTCTAACTCTCAAGATTGCATGTATGAATCATACATTTGACCAATATTACCAGAAATGACAAAATTAATGTCTCTGGGCAAAAGCATGTAGGTTGCTCTTGGTCCCTTTTGGAAGAATGACAGAATTACAGGCAAGAATCTCTTTTTCTTAATTGCATATACATGCCTTAATGAATTAGAGGGTAAAAAAATGTGCTAAAAAGCCATAGTTTAATCATACACACACACACACACACACACACGTTTGTATCCAAATTAATCAGGGTGTGTCCATTGGATTATATGACTGATGAGGTTATGGACATTATAGAAAGGTAGAAAAAGATCAAAATGGTGATTTGTCCAGAGAAAGCAAATGTCATAAGGTCCTGAGAATGGTAACAGTTCTCTTGACAAAGATGTGAATACATTAGCTTTAACATCTGTTTGGGTGGTGGTGAACAATGGAAAGAATTTTCACAAGAAGGAACAGACATCTTTAATTTAGTAAATTAGTTCTTAATCTGAAAATAATTAGTCTGCATATCAAAAGGCATGATTTTGGTCTTAGAAAATATATGTTGAAATGAATGAGTGGTATCTAAACTGGGCAATAAAATGAGAATTGAGGACTGATATTTCCAAGCAGGATCAATACATTAGACGTTCCTGTGTGGTAGTACATTTTCAATAAGCTGCAAGGAGAGGAGGTTGTGATAATGGTGTGGTGAGGCTTGATCGTTGATCTAAGAGGTAACATACCCAGGCACAGCCTATGTGTGGGGCGTACTCCTTTCAATGAGCACGTTTAGGAATTTGAGTTTGAATGAAAGGTAGGAGCTAGGTTCAAATTCTAGCTATGAAAATGTGTCGTATTACTAACACCTATCATGTTTTTTAAAAATTTATTTAAAAAAAAGCTTTAGGGAATCCCTTATATTTCGATATAACATTTATATAACCTATCCTGAGGCTTGCGATCCAATATGACAAATTCTGTCTTTTAATTTATAATTATTTTAATCATGTTTTAGTTGGGTTTAAGTCTATGATTTTGTTATTTGTTTTATATTTTTTTCCAACTGACTTTAGAACTCTTCTCTTTCTTTGGAATTGAATATATTTTAAAATTCCATTTTATCTCCTTTATTAGCTTATCATCTATAAATCATAGTTGTACTATTCCAGTGTTTACTTTAGGGTATGTGGTATGTACATCTTTAATTTATCAGAGATAACCTTCACATACAATCATGTTACTCCATGCATAGCATAATTTCCTTAGAAAACTATACTTCCATTTCTCCCCTCCTAGATGTTGTGTTTCTATTGTCACACATTTCACTTCTACATATGTTAGGAAAACCCAAATACATTCCTATTGTTTTTCTTTGAACAGTAATTATTTTTAAGGAAATTTAAATTATGTTTAACTTTTACCCAAATAATGTAAGTGAAGACAGTTTTTCAAAATGTATCGTCAGTCCTTAATTAATATGTATTTAAAATATGTTATCCTTTAGAGGTGTAGTTTAATTTCAATTAGAATTCAATGTAATAAATGAATTCCTGATCCATGAATTTCCTATGACTGGAGTTTCTTTGGATAGAAGTGGAATTTAATATATTCTATCAAATTTGTAAGATAGTGATAAGTTATCTAATGTGAAATAACAGTATCACATACTTTTTGATAATTTGCATTAATTTATGGAAAATTTATAAAAATATTCAGAAACTTCACTTGTCTGCGATTTTGACTTTTGTTCATATGCTTTAATCTTATCTGTCATTGATAGATATGTTTCATTTCTCAATTGCATGTCACTATTATAAAATATTATGAAATATTGTGGTTCTTGAATTTATATCTTTAATAAGTTGTAAACCAACTTGTTTCATATCTTTCAGAAACAACAAGTTTGTTCTGTAGTTCATTCATTCTCAACAGAATTTCCCCCTCAATAACAATTCTATCCCTCACATTCTCTCAACAATAAATGTCATTTATTTATGATCAGCTTCTGTGGTTTAACCTAATTTAGAGAATTACATTGAATCAATGCATAAATCCTGACAATTCACCATACAGTTCAGTTGATTTTTTTTTCTTCTAGCACAGCTTTCTTGTAAAAGAAGTTAGCATTTTGATTTACATTCAAATCTAGGTACACATTCTAGAATGTTTGATCAGTTCTTTCAATGTACCATTAAAACAACCTCCTATACCAACCAACCAACAACAATAAACCAAATTTATTAACAATGGAATTTTGTATATATTTATATAGTAAAGAGTCCATTTTGCTTGCTAGCAATAAAGTTGTGAGATAAAAGATCTCTTCCATGATATTAATTGTAATATTTAAATAGCACATTTAAATAAAATAACTGCAATAATTTTGCCTTTATCACATTACAATTAAAAATGTTTGGTCTTCTGTTTTGTCATTTATTGATAAATAAGGGGTAATTGCTCTACTATCTTTTTCATAGACCTCTAACATTCCCAATCAATATATTTGATTCAGTGTTTTCCTAATATCTTATCATTTGTGAATGATTTTTAGACAATGTCACAAAGTACTCTTTTAGATGAAGCCCATGGAACACTGTCATTTGGTTATAAAATATTGAACATTGGATTCTGCAAGCTTTCTAATTCAAAACTCTTTATGTTTGGGAATTCTTTTGATTTTCAATTAATTTCTTTCTTTTGTACATGAATCTTAGTTTAATTTTGATGAATTTATTGCTTCATTAGACAGTACACTTCCCAATAGGACACTGTGTGTGATAGGGTAATGTGTCAACTCAGCCATGTAATTGTGCCCAATTATTTGGTCAAGCAAGCAATGGGCTGATTGTAATACAAGGATATATATGGGCTTTATTCATCCGTGAGTTTACTGCACAGATGGCCAAACACATCTACATCAACCAGAGATTGCTGTCAGGGGTGAATGATGCTTTATCCAATCAGTTGAATGCCTTAAAAGGGGAAGTGATTTCAGCATTTGGAGAGAACTTCCCAGCTCATCTTTAGACAGCCAAAGTCTCCTGGAAACTCACCAAAGACTTTCACTGGACTTTCATTGGAACCCCTGGGTTACAGCCTGCCTGCAGAACCTGGACTTGTGCATCCCCATGGTTACATGAGAGACTCTTACAAAAACCCATACTATTGACAGATATCTCCCTTTGATTCTGTTTCCTTAGAGAACCCTGAGAAATACAGCTTGGTACCAAGAGTGGGATGGTTCTTGAGGAACAAAGTCTTAAACATGGTATGTCTGAGGGGTTTCTGGGAGTTTTGCAATTAGCTCTCTATGCTAATTGGACTCAAGTATACTAATGACTCTGTTCCCAATAATAAAGAGGCCACTAAGAGTCCATGGAGTGAGTTGGCAGTGGAGATACACAAAATATCATCACTGGATTCCCCTACTTCCATGCAAGGATCTGGGTGAAAGTTTTTCAACACCTTAACATAATTTTGTGGAGACAAAATGTATAATGATGTTGGCTGGCTCCTCTTGCATATTCTGGATACAGTTACAAAAGAAAGAGATGAGCTGAAGTCTTCAAATTTGTAACTTAAATGCTATATGAATGATGTGAAAGTTTCTATGTGTTCTCTGAAAAAAAATCTTTTCTCCTCCAGCCACAGGTTTGAGATATCTGAGAACCAAACTCAGATTTACATTGTACAAGTAGCAGTTACAAAAGAAACTAAAATTTCAATTCTTCAGCGTTTCTGTGGTTAAAGTGAAGGCATTGATTGGAAAAGAGTGGAACCCAGAGGATTGGGATGGAGACATATGGAATGTTGATAATATTGGTGAGGAATTTGGAAACCTAAATTCTGCTGAGACTTTATCAGATGAATCCATGATGTCCTGCCCTGTGGGGACCACACCTTGTCAACCTTGTATCACCCAGCCTCTGGCCTGCCTCAGGGAGTCCTGACCTCCTTCCTGAGGCAGGTACCAGCCAAACTCCAGCATGCACTGCCCACCTTCCACCCTGCCTTGATGAATCTGCTTCCCAACCCCTGCCTGAAGAGATTAACCTTGTCTCACCAGAGGAAACTGCAAAGGAATGCCCTGAGATCAGTAGCTTGCAAGACATTTTAAATTCTTCTCCTTACCCACCCCCACTATCCCTCTTGTTTTGGAGACCTATTACTAAACTAAAATCACAAGCCCCCAAAGGTGAAATACAAAGTGTGACTCATGAGGAAGTACGCTAAACTCTGAAAGAACTATATGAATTTTCCAAATTATATAGACAGAAATCAGGGGGATATGCGTGGGAATGGATACTAAGGGTATGAAATAATGGTGGAAGGAATATAAAGTTGGGATAATGCTGAATTGTTGATATGGACCCACTAAGCAGAAATTCTGGGTTCAACATTGGAGCTCTAGGGGTTAGAAAGGGCTCTAACAATTTGTTTGGGTGGTTGACTGAAACTTGGACCAAAAGATGGCCTTGCATTCCTGAGATTGAGATGCCCAATTTGCCCTGTTATACTTTAGAAGAAGGAATTCAAAGGCTTAGAGAGATTGGAATGCTAGAATGGATTTACCATTTGAGACCTGCCCACTCACCCCAGGAATGTCCAGAGGACACACCTTTAACTAGGACTGTGAGGAAATAATTTGTAAGACTAACTCCATCTTCCCTGAAGAGCTCTGTGGTTGCTCTTCTTTGTATTCTAGATATTACTGTAGGGAGGACTGGAATGGAATTAGAATCATTAAACATTATGGGGATGATCAGATCTCAGTCCAGTAAAAGGCAAGTATTGGCAGTTAATCGCCAAAGCCGATGAGGCCAAGCTACCATCTGTGGGATTATGACTGAATGCCTCTAAGTCAGAATCCTGCCCAGATGGAGGGATACTTTACCCTACTGATGATGTGTTTTTGCCATGGTAATCCTTCTTAATGTGAGAGGAACCACAGGCTCAGACATTTGGTATATGTACTTGCCGAGGGTAATGGGAATATGAAATGGGTAGTGGAAGAAGGTAGTGATAACTATGAGCTTTAACCATATGACTAGTTACAGAAATGAGGACTGTAATATTCATGAATCTTTCTTCCTTGTTTCATTATGAGTATGATTGTATATGTACACAAAATGAATTTTTTTGTTTTCTTCCCCAAACTTTTCCTTTATCATATGACAAGTTGTATTAATTTCATGTCATAATATTTAAAGATGTCAAGTTTAAGAGTGAATATTACCCAAGGACTCACACCCTATTCTGTAGGGAATTAATGCATTTCCGGTTGCATGCAGGAGAGTTGAGCATGGTTAGGTAGAAATATATATATATGCATGTCTGTTATTGTTTTGACTTAGAGACTAAGTATGGTTTAAGGTAATGTTTATGGTTGCTGAGTTGACAAGGGGTGGACTGTGATGGTTAGGCTAATGTGTCAACTCAGCCAGGTAATTCTGCCCAGTTATTTGGTTAAGCATGCACTGGTCTAATTGTAATACAAGGACATTGATGGACTTTAGTCATGAATGAGTTTACTGCATAGATGGCTGATCACATCTACATCAACCAGAGAGACTGCCATCAGCAATTAGTGACACTTTATCCAATCAGTTGAGTGCTTTAAAAAGGGAAGTGATTTCAACAGTCAGAGAGAATTTCCCAGCTCAACGTTGGACAGCCAATGTCTCCCAGAAACTCATCAAGGACTTTCTTTGCAATTTCATCAGAACCCCTCCTTTGCAACCTGCCTGCAGAACCTGGACTTGTGCATCCCCATGGTCACATGACAGACATTTATAAAATCTCATACTATTGACAGAGATCTCTGGTTGATTCTGTTTCCCTAGAGAACCCTAACTAATATACTGTGGTTTTGGCAATTCTCCATCAATTATGGCTAAAACTCTGCAAAACAATACATGTAGGCTCATATTCTGAGAAAAACTGGCATGAATATTTTTCACTCAACTTTAAAAATCCTCTTCATTTTTATGACTGCTTACTATTTCTCTGCATTCAGAACTATTGGGTCTTATGATTACAAAAGTATCCAGGATTGTTTTGTTTTGACATTTGTAAATTAGAACTAAAAGAAAGTAATATAAAATTTTCCCTCATTAATTTAGCAAAAGGCATTATACAGTAAATTTTAGAAGACATTTGTTTAAAAGTAATAATCATAAAATGTTATACAATACAGAAATGTTTATATTTTTAATTTTTTATCCACTTTGTGGTTAGCTGAATTAATATTAAAATATCACACTTTGTAATGTGTGCATGTCTATTGTATACTATTGTATCCTGTTGTGCACATCTTGTAAGCAGCTCAAAGTCTTTGCTACTAATAATCCCAAAGAACTGTATACATTTTCAGTACTGTTACTCCACTAATCTAACAGTTGGATCCGATGACATTTGTCAATGTCAAATGGTTCCAAGTATAAGTTCTGACATACCTACCTTCGATTCTTGTACTTATCTCATCATTGACAGTAACAATCAGTTCTGGATTAAAAATGGTTTGCAAGGCCAACTTAGTGTAGCAGCAGTTTACATAACATTTATTTAAAGTCACATTTGCTACTTCCTTATTTTGGAACTCCTTCCAAGCACAGGAAGATAATAATGGATAAAAGGTAGAAATATGGGAAAAAATTATTTGAATGTTCTCTATTTTCAGATGATGGAATTTTGTATCAGTCCATCCATAGCAGAAACTAAGAAAATGGGAATATTTTGAATGAATCTAATAAAAAGACAAATATTTATGGAAAAAGATGAATTTTAATAGCAAAGAAAGAAATAAGAAACCTATAATCATATAATCAATCATTATTGGCACAACTATGTGATTATGTCAAATACGAGTGATTGTAAAAAAAGAAAAGTAAAAGTAAAATATTCTGGGAAAATTCAAAATTGTAAACACATCCATTTCCTCACGAGTAAATATATAAATTCACTCAAAATATCCATTTGTTCTAAACAGAGTTGACTTTTACAATAGGATTTATTAACATATAAGCATGCAGTTCTGATGCTGAGAAAAATGTCCAAATCAAGGCATCAGATGAAACTGTCTCCCTGAAAGTCGGCTGCTGGCAGTCCTGGATTCCTGCTACATGGCAAGGCACAATAGTAGCTCTGCCAGTCTCTGCTTTCTCTGCCAGGCTCACTTTCTCCCCAAGCTCAGGTGTGGAAAATCAGGCCCATGGTAGGGTCCATTCATCTCTATCCTCTCCTCCAGATCACATTGTTTCAGCATCTGCATGCTCCATCTGTGGCTTTTCTCTCTCCAGGTTCATCAACATTTGGAGGATTCTCTCTGTCACTGCAGCTTTTTTCCTGGGTCTGTAGCTTTTACTTTATTTTTATGACCCAGTAAAAGGATTAAGACCCACCCTGGGATACACCCTACTGTAGGAATATAATCAAATGTCCCTTAACTGGTCTAATCCAATCAAAAGTTCACAGTAGG
>PVKH010037544.1:0-11448 GCA_004027955.1 Chaetophractus vellerosus | reverse complement strand
TTCTCCAATGAAGAAATACAAATGCTAAAAAGCAGAGGAAAGGATGTTTACATCACTAGCTATTAAGGAAATTTGAATCAAAACTACAATGAGATATCTTGCATCTATTTGACTGGCAGCCATTAAATAAACAGAACTACAAGTGTTGGAGAGGAATTGGAGGACAGGGAACAATTATCCACTGCTGGTGGGAATGTAGAATGGTGCAGCGGTTGTGGAGGACAATTTGGATGTTCTCAGCAAGTTAATTATGGAACTGCTATAAGATACAACAATCCCACTGCTGGGTATATAACAAGAAGAATCGAAAGCAGGGACATGAACAGATATATGCTCACCAATGTTCCTATCAGCATTATTCACTATTGTCAAAAGTTGGAAGCAACCCAAATGTCCATCAAGATGGTGGACAGGCAAAGTGTGTTATACACATACAATGGAATATTGCTCAGCTTGATAAAAGGATTCAGTATTAACACACAGGATAATATGGATGTATCTTGAAGACCTTTTGTTGAGTGAAGTATGCCAGTCACTGAAGGATAAATATTATATGACCTCACTGATATGACTTAAGCAAATTGAGCAGACTGACAGAGATAGAGTCTGGAAGCTAGGTAAACAGGAGGCAAAAGGGAGTAGAGGGTGTTGAGCTGATGCCCATATAGGCAATATATTTGAAAAGGTGGAAGGGTGTGGTTGGGCAGTAGATGGGCATGGGAGTGGCACAATGATGTGAGGATTCTGTGGTGCTGATCTGTTAAGTGGAATTGGGTGGGGGCATTGAATTGGACTATCCATGGAACTGGGAGAAGGGTTGGAGGAAGGACCAGGTGAAGTCTGGGGATGTGCAGGCCTGTGTTTAAAACTAAATGGTGGGAGTGATCTTATGGCAAATATGGCAGGGGAGGGTTACTGGTGTGAGGCATTGGTTGTGGGAGGATATGCAGGGTAGAGTGCACCTGAGTCATGCCTGTAAGGAATATATAAGTGTTCATCTTATCATAGTATGTTATATCAGTGGGTAGAGACCCACACAATAAACAAGAAAATATTGAACTCCCATCCTAGGGAGTCCTATTATGTTCTCAATTAGAGGGTCAAGAATACCTTGAGAGCACTAATAAAAGAAAACAGACCAATATGTCAAATCCTCAAAATTATTGCAAGTAACTATGAATCTTTTTCTTCAAAAATTGGAACTTAGTGGTTACCATAGTTTCTGAGAAGGGGGAAGGGAAGAATAGAATAGATGGAACATAGGGCATTTTTAGGGCATTGTAATTGATCTGCATGATCTTGCAATAACAGATACAGGCCATTTTTAATTTCATCAAAACCTAGAAAAGTGTATGGTGCAAAATGTAAACTATAATGCAAAAAATTGACCATGGTTAATAGCAATGCTTCAATATTTGTACATCAATTTCAACAGATATACCATTTGCATTTAAAATGCTATTAATAGGGGAGACTGGAAAAAGAGGAGGGTGTTGGGTATATGATAATACCTTGTATTTTCTGTGTGAATTTTCAGTAACTTAAATAGTCATTGAAAATAAAATGAAAAAAAAAGTGACACTGGGGGAGTATATGAGTGAAATTGTCAAAATACATACAAGACAACAGGTCTTACTGTGATGAAAGACACAGTGTCAAATATTTTATTTCATTTATAGTTTCTCTACTTATGGCTTTACCATGCCTTTTAATTTGAACCCATAATTAGCACTATATTTGTTAAATATATGTCCCAGAGACTTAAATCTTTGTTCTGTTCTCGTGCCTTTGAGCCCTGAATGTCAGCATAGTTGCAACAACTAAACTCCAGTTCACTGGACTCACCCAGGACAATTAACAAGAAGATGATGATGGACAATGTCTACCCCAAGGAACAGAGAGTGTCTGCAACTCCAAACAAGATAACTCAATGCATCTGCCCATGAGCTGTAAGCTCCCTTTCAGTTAGAAACAGAGTAGGCATCACCATCCCCAAATCCTCAAGATTGGGGAATGAACAGTGGACTAAAGTAAACTTATTATTATTCTATTACAGAAATTATTTTTCTAACAATGGGAGAAGTTTCATCACTGATGTGGAGGCACTGGCCACCAGAGGTTCTGAGGGGAGGGAGCAGGAATAATAGATGTAACATGGGGACATTTTTTGGATATTGGAAATTGTCCTGCATGACATTGCAATGATGGTTTCAGGCCATTATACATTTTGTCATAACCTACTAACTTGTGTGGGACAAAGTATAAACTATAATGTAAACTATAGTCCAGAGTTAGTAGCAATGCTTCAGTATGTGTTCATGAATTGTAGCCAATGCACTCCACTAAAGAAAGATGTTGTTAATGTGGGAAAGGGCTGGAGGGGGAGTGTTAGAGAAAAATGGTGCTCACTGGGATGCAGAGTCTGATGATTGTAGGCAGGAAGTTTATTGGGAAGCTCTCCCAATGGAGGCAGTCTGCAGAAGAGACTTCAGCTCACCCATGGAAGGTGGTGGATATGGCTTTATACAGTACATCAATAGGTGGGGAAACTGTGTACAGGCTGGGGCCAAATGGTCAGGAAGAACTGGGCCAGGAGGTCTTGGAATGTGGGAGGGGTTGGTGGTGCCTGGGTCTGGAGGGAGTGATGGCATTATCTGCTCCATTTTGTTTATTCTTGAGAGGGGATGAGCTGCCCATGGGCTATGGCTTGCTCAGTCAGTTAGGTTGCTTATGGCTGGAGACTGCCTTTACTCAACCTATGCCACAGGGGCATTGATTCAAGTTCCTTTGATCTGTCAATCATTGCAAACCTTTTAAGGGGAAAGCTCTAACAGGGAGGGGGTTGGACATATAGAAATCCTCTAAATCTATTATTTAACATTTATGTAATCTAAAGCTTCTTTAAAAATAAAAAATATATTAAAAAGAAATGAAATAGGGGGGTAATATAATCAATGCCACAGAAATAAGCATAAGAGCATACTATGAAAAAATGAACGCTAAAAAAAGTCAGATAACATAGATGAAATGGACAAATTCCTAGACACACACAAACTACATACACTGACACAAGAAGAAATAAGTATTCTGCAAATACCCCTTGACCCCATAATGAAATAAAACAAAACAGGATTCTTGTTGTAAATGCATATTTTTCAATTTATTAAGACAAGATAAAGTGACAATGAACAAAAGAGACTAGCATTAAAAGACTAAGAAATAAATAGTAATCTAAAATTACTCCTAGATTACATAACTAGAAAAATAAAAGTAAAAATATTATTGATTATATTTATGGATTATATCAAAATAGAAGCAACTGGATAGTTGAGGGTTTCATGCCCTCTATTGAAAAAGTTTCAAGACCATTTTTTTGGACCCTATTACCATTATCCTACTTTGAACAGGGCTATCTTCTTCCGTAGGAAATTGAACAGTCCACTTGATTTAGAGCACTCTTATTTACCACTACAAACACTAATTTTACATTTTTTATATTCTTTGTTGTTTTACATTACATTAAGTATGGGGTTGTAATTCTTATGGAAAACTCTACTTATGTAGAAGGCAGGTGTTGATGGGTACTTCCAATCACCTCGAAAAGAGGCAAGAACTAAAGTATCTAGTGCTTTATTTTAGTACCAGGGATTTCATAGCATATTTGAACTTGATATTTTACACTCTACTACATAAATATTCTGCAAATTTTCTGAAATATCCCTTTATGTGTGGAATAGCAAATGCAGATTTAGGCATACTATGAATAAGGTTCATTTACTTTTTATACATAAAAGCATAAAGATCAAGAGCATTGAAATTTTTTAATTCAAAATTCCGATGTATTAATTATTCAGATGAATTAGTCTACACACACACCTGCACACACACACACACACACACACACACACACATTGGGCCCAGAATGACATTGATTGACAACAGAGAGGCACCTACATTTTTATTTTTTCAATTCTCTAGATGCTCCTGATTTGCTATTTAGTAAAAACACTTTTGAGGTTTGTATTAGTTAGGGTTCTCTAGGGAAACAGACTCAACAAGTGATATCTGTAAATAGTATGAATTTTATGAGAGTCTCTCACATACTGTGGGGGTGCAAAAGTCTAGATTCCACAGACAGGTTGCAAACCAGGGGCTCCAATGAAAGTCCAATGAAGGTCCTTGATGAAATTCTGGGAGACATTGGCTGTCCAAAGATGAGCTGGGAAATTATCTCTGAATACTGAAATCAATTCTCCATTTAAGGCATTCAACTGGTTGGATAAAGTGTCACCCATTGTTGATGGCATTCTCCATGATAGATGGAGATGTAATCAGCTATCTATACAGTAAACTCACTGGTGACTAAAGCCCATAAATGTCCTTGTATTACAATTATCCCAGTATTTGCGTGAACAAACAACTGGGCACAATTACCTGGACAAGTTGGCACATTAGCCAAACCACCACAAGGGACTGTATTACAACAAATATAAAGCTGTATTACAACAAATATAAAACTGACAAGAACTAGAAGAAACACCATCAGGAGAAGCAAAGCTAAGAAAAGGGATGAAGTATGGTTTCATGTTTAAGGGGGTCTATGATGGTTAGGCTTATGTGTCAACTTGTCCAGGTAATTATGCCATTTATGGACTACCTTTCAACCCCTACCTGAAAAGATTAATCCTGACTCACCAGAAGAAAATGCAAATGAATGCCCTGAGGCCAGTAGCCTGCAAGACATCTCTAATACTTCTCCTTACCCACTCCCCCACCCCTCTTGTCTTCCAGACCTATTACTAGACTAAAATCACAACAAGTCCCCCAAAGGTGAAATATAAAATGTGACCCATGAGGAAGTATATTATACTCAGAAAGAACTGCATGAGTTTCCTAACTTATATAGACAGGAATCAGAGAAATATGTGTGGGAATGGATACTAAGGGTATGGGATAATGGTGGAAGGAATATAAAGTTGGATCAGGCTGAATTTATTGATATGGGCCCACTAAGCAGAAATTCTGGATTTAATGCTGTAGTTCAAGGGACTACAAAGGGCTCTAACAGTTTGTTTGGGTGGCTGAATGAAACATGGACCAAACGATGGCCTAGCATGTCTGATGTTGAGATGCCCGATTTGCCATGGTATACAGTAGATGAGGGGATTCAAAGACTTAGAGAGATTGGAATGCTAGAATGGATTTACCATTTGAAACCTGCCCACCCACCCCAGGAATGTCCAGAGGACACACCTTTAACCAGGACTGTGAGGAATAAATGTGTCAGGCTAACCCCATCTTCTCTGAAGAGCTCTGTGGTTGCTCTTCTCTGCAGTCCAGATATTACTGTAGGGAGGGCTGTAATGGAATTGGAATCCTTAAACATAATGGGGATGATCTTCAGGGTCTGGTAAAAGTCAAGTATCTGCAGTTAATTGCCAAAGGCAAGGTGAGTGTGGCTACTGCAATGAAAGACAGATTCAAAACAGCACACAGAATAGTCTGAGTCACATGGAGTTATGGCGCTGGCTAATAGATCATGGGGTACTTAGAGGTGCAATAGATGGGCAGCCTACTAAATTTCTTCTGGATTTGTATAAGCAGAAGAGTTCTAGGTCAAGTGAACAAAACCCTAACTCAAATTACAGACATAGAGAATCACGACCCCTTAATCAGTTCCCAGATCTGAGACAGTTTACAGACTCAGAGTCCCTTGAATGAAGAGAAGACCAGGTCCCATTGGGGAAGAATCCTGTTAAACTGCCAAAAATTTATACTCTTAATATTCCCCCCACCTTTCCCCAGGGAGACCTACAGCCTTTTGCAAGAGTAACTGCATTGGGGAAAAGGAAATGATCAGACATTTCTGGGATTACTAGATGGCTCAGAAGTTACATTAACTCCAGGAGACCAAAAATGTCACTGTGGTCCACTAGTCAGAGTAGGGATTTATGGAGGAGAGGTGATTGATGGAGTTTTAGCTCAGGTCCGTCTCATGGTGGGTCCAGTGGGTCCCCAGACCCATTCTGAGGTTATTATCCAAGTTCCAGAATGCATAATTGGAATAGACATACTCAGTAACTGGCAGAATCCCCACATTGAATCCCTGACTTGTGGAGTGAGGGCTATTATGGCAGGAAATGTCAACTGGAGGTCCCTAGAACTGGCCTTGCCTAGCAAAATAGTAAATCAAAGGCAATACCAGATTCCTGGAGGGATTGCAGAAATTAGTGCCACCATCAAGGATATGAAGGATGCAGGGGTGGTGATTCCCACCACATCCCCATTAAACTCACTTATTTTGCCAGTGGAGAAAACAGATGGATCTTGTACAATGACAATTGATTCTCATAAACTTAACCAGGTGGTGACTCCAATTGCAGCTGCTGTCCCAGATATAGTATCATTGCTTGAGGAAATCAACACTTCCCCTGCTACCTGCTATGCAGCTGTTGATCTGGCAAATGCTTTTTTCTCAATTGCCATTAGTAAGCACCATCAGAAACAGTTTGCTTTTGGCTAGCAAGGCCAGCAGTACACCTTCATTCTCCTGCCTCAGGGGTATATCAACTCTCCAGGCCTATGTCATAATATTGTCCACAGGGACCTTGATCACTTCTCCCGCCCAAGAGACATCACACTGGTCCATTATATCGATGATATGTTGATAGGACCTTCTGAGCAAGAAGTAGCAAAGACTCTAGATTTACTGGAAGGCATTTGCATGAGAGAGGATGGGAGATAAATCCAACAAAAATACAGGGTCCTTCCACCTCAGTGAAATTTCTAGGTGTCCAGTGGTTTGGGGCCTGTCGAGATATCCCTTTTAAAGTAAAGGGTAAGCTGTTGCACCTGGCCCCTCCTATGGCCAAAAAAGAGGCACAATGTTTCATTGGCCTCATCAGATTTTGGAGACAGCACATTCCTCATTTGGGTGTGTTACTCCAGCCAATTTACCGAGTGACCAGAAAAGTTGCTAGTTTTGATTGGGGACTGGAACAAGAGGAGGCCCTGTGACAGTTCCAGGCTGCTGTGCAAGCTGCACTACCACTTGGACCATAGGATCCAGCACATCCAATGTTACTGGAAGTTTCAGTGGCAAGTAGAGATGCTGTCTGGAGACTTTAGCAGGCCCCTATGCGGGAATCACAACATAGAACCTTAGGATTTTGGAGCAAAGCCTTGCCATCCTCTACAGATAACTACTCCCCTTTTGAGAAGCAGTTTTTGGCTTGCTCCTGAGCCTTAGTAGAGACTCAACACTAACCATGAGCCATTAAGTTACCATGAGACCTGAGTTGCCTATCATGAGCTGGGTATTTTCTGACCCACCAAACCATAAAGTTGGGCATGCACAGCAGCACTGCATAATAAAGTGGAAGTGGTATATACAAGATAGGGCTTGAACAGGTCCTGAAGGCACAAGTAACTTACATGAGGAAATAGCCCAAATGCCCCTGGTCACCACCCCTGCCATGTTACCTTCTTTTTCCCAGCCTACAGCTTTGGCCTCTTGGGGAATCCCTTAAATCACCTAATGAGGATGAGAAAACTCGGGCCTGGTTTACAGATGGTTCTGCATGATATGCAGGTAGCACTCGAAAATAAACAGCTGAGGCACTGCAGCCCTTTTCCAGGATATCCTTGAAGGATAGTGGTGAGGGCAAATTCTCCCAGTGGGCAGAAGTTCGAGCAGCATGCCTATTTGTTCACTTTTCTTGGAAGAAGAAATGGCCAGAGGTGCATTTGTACATGAATTCGTGGGCTGTTGCTAATGATTTGGCTGGATGGTTAGAGATTTGGAATGAACATGATTGGAAAATTGGTCATAAGGAGGCCTGTGGAAGAGGTATGTGGATAGATCTTTCTGAGTGGGCAAAAAACCTGAACATATTTGTGTCCCATGTGAATGCCCACCAGAGGGTGACTTTAGCAGAGGAAGAGTTTAATAATCAGGTAGATAAAATGACCTGCCTGTGGCCAGTGCTCATCCTCCTCCCCCAGCCACTCCTTTCTTTTCACCACTTCCATCATGGAAGGGGCAGCGATTTGTTTTACCTGGAATAGACACATACTCTGGCTATAGGTTTGCATTTCCATCATGTAATGCTTCTTCCAAAACTACCATCCGTGGACTTACCGAATGTCCTTTCTACATTCCACACAGCATTGCTTCTGATCAAGGAACCCATTTCACAGCAAATGATGTGCAGAAATGGGCACATGCCCATGGAATTCAATGGTCTTACCATGTTCCCCATCACCCCAAAGCAGCTGGATTAAAAGAACTGTGGAATGGCCTTTTGAAGACTCAATTTTGGCACCAACTGGGTGGCAATACCTTGCAGGGCTGGAGCAATGTTCTCCAGGAGGCTGTATATACTCTAAATTAATATCCTCTGTGTGTTGCTGTTTCTCCCATAACCAGGATTCATGGGTCCAGGAATCAAGGGGTGGAAATGGGAGTGGCACCACTCACTACTACCCCTAGTGACCCACTAGGAAAATTTTTGCTTCCTGTCTCTGCAACCTTAAGCTCTTCTGGTCTACAGGTTTTAGTCCCAAAAGGAGGAGTGCCGCCACCAGGGAAATCAATGATTATTCCATTGAACTGGAAGTTAAGACTGCCACCTGGCCACCTTGGGCTCCTCTTGCCTGTGAATCAACAGGCAAAGAAGGGAATTACTCTACTGGCTGGGGTGATTGATACTGACTATCAAGGGGAAAGAAGACTACATCTACATAATGGGGGTAAAGAAGAGTTTGCCTGGAATGCAGGAGATCCTCTAGGGTGTCTCCTAGGACTGCCATGCCCTGTGATTAAAGTCAATGGAAAATTGCTACAAACCTATTCAAGCAGGACTAACAATGGCCCAGAATCTTCGGGAATGAAAATTTGAGGCACCCCACCAGGCAAAGAACCATGGCCAGCTGAAGTGCTTGCTGAAGGTAATAGGTACATGGAATGGGTAATGGAAGAAGGTAGTGATAAATATGAACTTCGACCATGTGACCAGTTACAGAAATGAGGGCTGTAATAATCATGAACTCTTCTTCCTTATTTCATTATGAGCGTGACTGTATATGTACACAAAATTAATTTCTTGTTTTCTTCCTCAAACTTTTCCCCTATCATATGAAAAGTTGTATTAATTTCATGTCATAATATTTAAGGATGTCAAGTTTAAGAGTGAATATTACCAAAGGACTTGCACTCTATTCTGTGATGAATTAATGTGTTTCCAGTTGTACACAGGGGAGTTAAACATTGTTAGGTGGAAATATATATGTATGCTTGCCTGTTATTGTTTTTACTTAGAGTCTAAGTATGGTTTAGGGTACTGTGTATGGTTGCCGAATTGACAAGGGGTGGACTGTGATGGTTAGGCTAATGTGTCAACTCTGTCAGGTAATTGTGTCTAGCTATTAGGTCCAACAAGCACTGGGCAAATTGTAATACAAGAGCATATATGGACTTCGATCACCAGTGAGTTTACGGCATGGATGGCTGATTACATCTGCATCAATCAGGGAAATTGCATCAAGAATGGATGACACTTTTATCCAATCAGTTGACTGCCTTAAAAGGGGAAGTGATTTCAACATTCAGAGAGAATTTTCCAGCTCGTTGTTTGACAGCCAGCTTCTCCCTGAAACTCATCAAGGACCTTTCATCAGTCTTTCTTCGGAGCCTCTCTGCCTTGCAGCCTGCCTGCAGAACCTGGACTTGTGCATACCCATGGTCATGTGAGACACTCTTATAAAATATTATATTATTGACAGGTATCTCCTGTTGATTCTGTTTTCCAAGAGAACCCTGACTAATACAGGGTCTGACATGCTTCAGAGAAAGTTTATGCTGAGTGTCCATGATAAAGTGACATTGGAGGCAATATCTGAAAAAAGTGATGCATTATGACATTAATAATTCCTGAGTATTTTGATGATGTTCTTGCATAATTTGTAACAAATATTCCACAGCAATGCAAGGTGTTAATGATGGGGTGTTTTATGTGAATTCTGCACACATTATGCATGTTTGTTTTGTAAGATCACAATTTCTCTAACAAAAAAATTAAAATTAGAGATGAACAGACAGTAAAGAGTACTAGACATTTGAATTAACCCTCCATTAGAAGGAAAGGAAAAATAAATACTAAAAAAAATTGAATGACATTGAGACAAAGCAGGCAGAATTAAAAATGAGTAGGGCAGACAAACTGAAAGGAAAGTTCCAAGTAAAAATGGAATTTCTGGAGACTATAGGTCTCAGAAAGTACAGTAGCAGCAACATATAAGGTCTTAAGTACAGAGAACCAATTAGGAAGCAAGAACTGTATAGCTATGGGATTCAAGATACTTGATGTAGAAAGAGCACATGAATTAGGCATAACTCTGGGAGTGAAAGTAGCTCAAAATAAGATAATATTTTAAGGCCATTATAAAAATATAAGTGTGATTCCCTAGCATGAAACAGGAAAAATTACTTTGAGCAATTCCTAAACTACATCTATACCTCTTTCTGATAGTCAAAATGCCTATTATATCTAAACACGACAGAATAAAAAAATACAATTAAACTCCATATAAAGGTATTTAATATGCAAAATGATAAAAAGAACAAAGAATATCCTCAAAGTTATGAACATCAGAGCATAAAATAAGGTTTATAGAAGGCAAATAAATACATTAATTTTATATACTAAAATACTATATAAGAAAATGAAACAGGACATTAAAACTTCATGAACATCATATATATCTGAAAAGCAATGGATAAATATCTGGAGGATGTTAAAATATGATTCATAGAACTCAGAATTTAGCTAAAAATTGAACAAAAGAAACAAATGGAAAATTTAGTTAAATATGAGTGATTTATCGTATAAGGCACAGTTAAGAAAAGAGAAATGTAAAGAACAGATATGAAGAAAAATCTATTTGAAATAAGAAAATTAATAATTTGAAATAAGATGACAGACATAAAAATTACTAAACTATAATTTTCTAAATGCAAAAAACTTGACTCATAAATATAAAATGATAATAAGGCAAAAATGTATTCACTATTTCATTACTACAAGAATCAGTAAGATGATAAGACTGGGTCAAACAGTGTTTAAGTAACAGAAGTTTATAGAATTTATTAGAAAAGGTATAACTGAACAGTTTTCTTTCCTTTTTCAATTTATTGTAGATAATATGCATAAAAGCAAGTCCAGATCTCATGATTGTGAAACTCAAGGATTTTCAGGACCTGAAAATAACCCTATAAACAGGAGGAAACTGAACATTGCCAATACTAAAGAATACTCCAGTCCACTGTTTTCTGGTCACAATCTTCCCTATAAAGGTAATGCCTATTTTGAAGCAAAGATTAATTTATGTAGACAGTAGTTGTAAAGCAGTGGTTATTTTAATATATATGCATAAAAATCTACCATTTCC
>PVKH010037543.1:0-11445 GCA_004027955.1 Chaetophractus vellerosus | reverse complement strand
AACAATAAGAAAGCAGGGATGGCTACCCAGGTACTAGACAAGGAAGAATTTGGGCTCAAAGCATTAAATGAGATAAAGAAGTTCATTTTATAATGAAATGATATTAGTTGTGAATATTTATGTAAAAAAAAACATAGCAGCCCCTCTTAAAGCAGAAACTACAAGAAATGAAAGAAGACAGAAATACACGAAGAGATATTAACATAACTCTTTAAGTCAAGTGGACAAATCTAAACCCAGACATAAAAGGCTTAGACAACATAATAATTAGATCTTAGGCATCTCTATCCAACCATACCCCCTGTAATAGAAAACACAGTCTTCTCAAGTGTGCAAGGACCATTCATGAACACCAACCATATATTCAGTGGCAAAAAAATCCCCACCAAGGGGATCATAATGAAATAGAACCAGAAATTAATAACATGCAAAAAAGGCCCTTCTGCTTGGAGTAAAACCTTATACAACTCTTGGGTCAAAGGAGAAGCAAACTAAAATGAAAACACTACATATCTGTGCCATAAAGGATTAATCTTGCCCCCAAAATGTTTGGTCCTTGCCCCTAGTTCCTGGGAGGTAACCTCTAAGCCTCTGGAATGTCCCTGTGTACCTGGGGCCTTGGGTCATGTCACATCACCTTGACCTCTGGAGGGGCTGGATACCAAGAACAGTCATGCAGGCAATCAGCCATGGTTACAATGACGAAGCCCCCATAAAAACCCTCAGCGCCAAGACTTGAGTGAGAGTCCTTGGTTGGCAGTACTCCATGCATGTGGTCACACAGAGTTGCTAAGAAAAGTAAGCACTGCCTATGTGACTCCACTGGAAGAGGACAATTGTTAGCTTTGGTCTGGTGTCTCCTGGACCCAGCCCTATGCACCTCTTCCCGATGCTGATTTTAATCTGTATTCTTCACTGTAATAAAACTGTAACTGTGAGAATAACAGCTTTGCTGAGTTGTGTGAGTCCTTCTCTGTGAGGTCTGTGAGTGGACTTCCTAAACTGCAATATCAGAATCTATGGTACACAATTAAAGCAAGTTTAGAGGAAAATTCATAATCTTGAATATATGGATCCATGAAAATAATGAAAATAAGTGAATTAATCCCCAAAGCTTTTTAAAAAGAAAAAAAAAAGCTTGGGAGAAAAAGTAAATCCAAAGAAAGCAAAAAAGAGATAAAGGTAAAAACAGAAATGAATGAGGCAAAAAGCAAAATTAGTAGAATGAGTCAAAATTCACTGGTTGTTTGGGGACAAATAACCTAACAAATCAAGAAAAAAACACATAGGAGAGGATGTGGCTCAAGCAGATGAGACCCTGCTTCCCCATGGGAGGCCCAGTTTGGTTCCCAGTGCCTCCTAAAAAAACAAAAAAACAAAGCAAAAACAAAAAAAACACAAGCAAAATGGAGCCGATGTGGCTCAGTGATTGAGCGCCAGCTTCCCAAATACAAGGTCCCAGCTTCAATTCCCCACCCCTGGTACCTCAAAAAACCCAAAAACTATATATATATAAAGTGACAAGGGGAAATAACCACCGAAGCAGAACATTTTTAAAACATAAGTCTTCTTTGCACCCTTCTGCAAGTACATTTTTTTTCATTATTTCTGCAGGTAAAATTTAAAACAGAAATGAAATTAATAACTTCCTTGGAAAGCACAGTTTACCAAAATTGACTTCAGTGTAGATAGAAAGTTTAAACATTCCGATTTCGAGAGTGAGTGAAAAAAGTTATCAAAGAGATATCCACCAAAACCCCACAAAGGATTTCTACAAGGGAATTCTACTTAAACCTTCAAAGACTGGAGCACAGAAAAAAATAAAAACTTCCAAAGTCTTTTTATGAAGCACTTGTAACATTAATATTTCAACCTGATAGGCTATATACATAACAGAATTGTACATAAAAGAATTTCAAATAAAATATTTAAAAACAATCCAACAGCCCATTGAAAAGCAATATATTATAATGCAGAGGAGTTTAGTCCAGGAATGCAAAGACAGTTCAAAATGAGGAAGTCCACTAATTAACATGTTAATAACTCTAAGAAGAAAAATCATGTTTATCTCCATAAAAACTGAAAAAGTCTTCAAACTACAATATAATCCCTAATGAAAACACCCTTGACAGAGTCTTCCTTACTATGAAAAAAATATATTTTAGTCCAAAAAAAAGTACTGACCTATAAATTTGTTATATTTTAATTAAATAATCATTACTTATAATAATCTCTATATAAATATAGAAATAAAAAGTTCAAATATTCTGAATTTCTACTTCCAAGTTCCTTTACTGTGAATTTTATCACTCACTGAAAATTCTTCGATGGTCTCATCTAATCAAATAAACACAAGGTGAAAGCATAAGAATAAAGTTTTCTACAGCTTGTATCCTGGCTGCCTGGACACCCTAGGCTCATATTCACGTTTATGGCATCTCAAAAATATCCCAGTTGGGGAAGCGGATGTGGCTCAAGCGACTGGGCTCCCATCTACCATACAGGAGGACCAGGGTTCGATTCCCGGGGCCTCCTGCTAAAGGCAAGCTGGCCCGCGCGGTGAGCTGGCCCAAGCAGAGAGCTAGCGCAGCAAGATGATACAACAAAAAGAGACACAGAGCAGAGACAATAAGAGACACAGCAGACTAGGGAGCTGAGATGGCACAAGAGATTGAGCACCTCTCTCCCATTCCGGGAGGTCCCAGGATGGGCTCCCCATGCTGCCTAAAAAGGAGACAAGCAGACACAGAAGAAAATACAGCGAATGGACACAGAGAGCAGACAGCAAGTGCAAAAACAACGGGGTGGTGGTGGGGGATAAATAAATAAATAAATCTTAAGGAAAAAAAAAATCCCAGGTGGACAATATATTCATGGACACTCTATAACTCACAGAAAGAGGGAGCTATTTGAAAAATCAAATGCTTTAATTATTTTGATTAACAAAGAATTTTTTATTTTATGGCAATCTGATTTATAAATTATTTAAACTATGGAAAGACAGAGAATTGCAAGTTTAAATATGCTATTTACATATTAAAGGTAATATTTAAGAGCTTGAGAAGTAACTAAGTAAACTGAGATCTGTAAAGAGGGAAAGGCAAGGCCATGAAGGCTATGCTAAATTCCTCACCATTTTTAGGAGAAACACTAGATACTATCTTAAAAGTAATAAATAAAGAAGAAGTGTTCTAAAATATTTAGATTATGGTGCTAACCATCAGAAGAACTAAAAAGAAAAGAGTTAAAAATGGTTACTTCTGGGAGTGAAATTTAAGAAAGGGAAGATGGAGAATTTTACTTTTCAACAGAAATCCACCTGTAAGCCTTACATTTTTCTACTGCTTTAATAATAAATATTGAAGTAAAACATAGAAGAAAGTGATGTGAACTCCCCTTGATTTTGTATGGATTTGCTCTTGAAAACTAGACAAAGTAGAGAAGAAAAAATGGTCAGCATTTGTACTAGCATTCACACATTCATTCTCTCCACCAATAATCACCAAATGCCTACTCACCATGAGCTGGATGAGATGTTGGGCTAGTCAATAAGCTCCCAAGGAACTTCTATTCTAGAGCTGAACACCACCACTGGGTCCTCAACCTCTTCTAGCAACACTACATCTCACAGGGCTAAGAATGCTAGGTTCTATGTGAAGACTGCAAAAATTTTAACAGAAAAAGACCAATCTGGTACTAGGGTATCATTTGATACAAAAACTGTAACTTGACACTCAAATTAGAAAACTAAATTATTATAATTAATGGTGAATAAAGTGCTGTGCAGCTTAATAAGCACTCTGACATCTCATTCACTCCTTACAATGATCCTGAAAATTAGCTTTTGTTGCTCTGCCCATTTCAAAGCTAGAAAACCAGGAGTCCAAGTATGATTTATTTGGCCAGGGTCACCAAACTAGTAAATGATAGAGCTGGAGCCCAAATTAGTCTTCCAATACATAATATATTTCTTATGAAATATATTATATAATATATGTAAATAATATATACTATATATATTATTGTTTCTTCTATTACAATATTATTAAGATATAAATATTTATTTTAGTATAGCACCTGTCTGTAACTAATCTGAGCATAATGATTTTTCAAAAATTCAATCTGATTGAAGAATCTGAAGAAGACCTAAATGCTTTACAAACACTATCTCCCATGGCCCCACCATATTTTGGCAAAAATTATACACTTCATCTTTGTCAAAGTGAAGCTCAGCTGAGTGCAGAATGCTAATAAATAATAACAGCCTATAATGCTTAAAGAATAGTCCAGATTGTCAGATAGCTAATAAAGTATAGATTCAAAATTATTACAAGATAACCCACTAGGACCTTCTATTAAATTTACACGGAGACTGCCAGATTTAAGACTTTTATATGAGCCCTCAAAAGCAAGGGAAGACAGGATTAATCATTAAACATCCTTTCACTGCCATTCTCAAGCAGCTACTTTCTTAGAGGCGCATTGTTCAGGTGATCTGCGACCTGTGATTTCCTAATCAGAGAGCCCTTTACAAGTCAAAACTATCTACTGTCATTCCCAAGCCAGTTTAAAATCCACTAGCAGCTTATAAAGATTCTAAATTAGAATGTGAAATTGACTACAAAATTCTATAGATTGTTTATGTCCACAAAGTACCTGACAACACTCCTTTTTAGGAGTAGTTTTATTATACTTCAGAAAGTCTAAGTTTTAATTTAATTCCACAAATACAAAGACATATCACTATTTAACCAACCAGTAGATAAGCAGAAAAATAGACCACAGCTCACAGTGGTTCCTTTCAGTGCTTACATCCCACTTGAGCTCTTTTCCTGTAGGTAGCAATGCAGGAAGATTCGTGGCACCTCACATACCAAGCAGACAAGGGCCTCACATGCATAATATGGGGCTGGTCCCTTCTCATGAGTAAACGATGGCATATTTTCATCTCACTTTATGGAAAGCAACAAAAAAGGAGGAGCTATAGACTAGAACTGAGAATACTGTACTGCCACAAAACCAGTGTGGGTGATGGATAAACACTGAAGGAAGTAGTGGATGAACTCATGATGGGCTTTAACTTCCAGTTCGGATACTGAGAATGACGCTGTGATGTGAAATATCTGCAATATGCTGAACACCTTTTAATGGATACCACATCCTTGAAAGAGTATCCCCTGTCCCCTATTATTAAGTACATCAGTTCTTGAATGTGAACTAGGATAAAACTCGGTGCCCATATTTTAGGAGCTAATGTGTGGTTTTGTTTAATCCAGAAGACTGATATGGAGATGGACTGCACTGCAGTTTGAATAAAAGATAATGTATACACACCAAGGAACCAAGGGAGTCTACAACTGCAAGCAAGAGAGTCCCATCCATCAGCCATATGGGATCGAAGGCCCCTCTTAATTAGAGGTGGAGTTGGCATCACCATCCCAGAATCCTCAGGATTGGGGAATAAAATATGGACTAGAGTGGACTTACTGGTATTCTACTATAGAATTATTGTGATTCTAGCAATGGAAGAAATTAAATCATGGATGTGGAGTCAGTGGCCACTGGAGCTACTGAAGTCAGGGAGACGGAAAAAGAGGTGTAATATTGGGGCATTTTCAGGACTTGGAATTGTCCTGAATGACATTTCAAAGACAGATTATAGGCCATGATATATCCTGCCATAACCTACAGAATTGAGTGGGAAAGAGTGTAAACTACAATGTAAACTATAATCTATGCTTAGTGGCAATGCTCCAAAATGTGTTCATCAATTTGCAATGAATGTACCATACTAATGAAAGAAGTTGTTAATGTGGGGAAAAGTGGGAGGTGTGGGGAATGGGGCATATGGGAATCTCTTATATTTTTTTATGTAGTATTTTATGTAATCTAAGTATCTTTTAAAAATAAATTAAAAAATATATTTTAAAAAAAGAATGTATAGATCATTAGTAACAAAAATGGGAAAATTCTACAGCTAAAGAATGGAGGGTGGAGGGTGGGTTGTGGAGGTAACCTAGATGGAGAGATGATAGGCAAGTGGTGATACCAGATATATTTCAGAATTCTAACTATCTGGAATCAATCAAAATTTCTAATTTCCTATAGTAATAATGGAGAAACTAAACCTGTTTTTTTACTTCAAATATGTGTATAATAGCATCTAAACTCACACAAGATGTGGGACTTGAGTCTCACACACAGGTTTAGTGGCTAACCCCTTCTCAAGAATAATCAACTGAGTACTTTTCTTCCCTGAGGCTTTCCTGGAGCCAAGGAAATAACACAGTCCTCATAGTTTAACACATATAGTATGTTAACTGATTACAAAGCTCTTTTACATGTTTTATTTCATTTAAAAGACCAATGATCTGGTCCTAAAGGTCTCTGGCTCTGAAATTCTGGAAAAGCCACTTAATCTGTCTGGTTCTCAGTTGCTTCTTGATAAATGAGACTAGCAATTTTGATGTATATAATTAATATTTTCATAATCATCATCCCCAACAGGCACAGTTCTAAACATTTTACACACATAAACTCATTGAACCCTCACAACTATGAGATATACTAATATTACTCCCTATTTTACAACAGAGGAAACTTAGAAATAGAGAGGTTAAGCCATATGCCCTAAGTCAAAGCTAAGATAATATCCTAACCTGTTTTATCTACGATGTGAGGCCTTTAGTGCAAGCTTAATGTGAATACTGAAGAAGAAAACTTTCCTGGATACCCTATGAAACAGAGGATCAACAGTCCATGGAGAAAGAGATGTTTCTTTAAAACAAAAGGGCTTTTCAAAAACCTTTTTAGTATGATTGGCTCAAGATTTGGCCTAATTTCACAAAAACAAAACATCTCTTCACAAAAAGGAGTGCTAGCCTGAGACAGGCATCAAGTGTTGTCATGCTGAGCTTTTCTCCTCTATCAACTGTAGAGTCTCTCCCAGACAAGCACATCCTGATTTGAAATATGTTGTGACATTAAGATCACCTCCTGGCATGAGGTGCTATGACATTAAATTTTATCTGAATAAATTTTAAACGTTTTGTGAATCAGAGAAAGGAGCTATGGTTTGCTGTCAGCATTAACTATTTAGACAGTGTTCTATACGTATTGTCATAACATTTAAAGAAGAAACAAAATTTTTAATTCACTTTTATATTTTTTAAGTATCTATAAGGTGAGACACCTAAGAAACCAGCTGGACTATGTGCCCTCCTACTGAGAGGTTCTTGAGGACAGGGACTCATATCTTTACCTATCTTTTCATTCCACACTACTGAACAAGGCATGAATGGGCACTCAGGCATTTCCTGGAGATAAACCAGTAACTGGAAAGTTATTTATAGCCAAAAGAATGAAGATGGTACAACAAGTCAGGAGTCTCTCACATGTGCCTTCGGAACCAAGATTCCAAATTGGATCTGTACAGAAATAAAACTAATAACTCAATGGTTGGTTCTTCTCAGGAATAAATAATCTGCTCTTGGTGTCAGGAGAGGCTCTTTCACTTTGAAGAGGACGGGGGTGAAAAACACGGAATTTCAGCCTCTCTCATCCTAAATAGCTGAATCATTCACATGTTCAACAGCCCAGAATTCTTCCCAGTGCTGTCAGTGCGTGCTCTGTTCTATTTGAGAGGTCCAGAATTGAAACCTTCCCTAGCAGAGCATGGAGATCAACGAGAAAGAAGCCGACTTAAACACGAGCTTCGTTGTCCTTCACCCTGGCTATTAAATCAATTTTGAATGAAGGAAAAATATTATGCTGAGAAAACGCATCCGTCTATTCAACCAATATTTAGTAAATGACAACTTGGGACAAGGCCAACAGGCACACGACCCCCTTCGCCCTAATGCGGCCTGCCTCCGCAGCGGATCCGACACCGCCACCTGCGCGCCACCTGCGCGCCCCGGAGCCCGCCGGGGTCACCGACCGGCCCCCTGCAGCCTCCGGGCCCGCTTCGCTGGAGCCCAAGGAGCACAGCGGTCTCGGGCCGGTGGCCAAGGAACCCCTGCCCCAACGCGCGGCCAGCGATGGCCCGGAGGGGCGTGGGGCAGGGGACGGGGATGTTGGGGGTCCCAGTGGGGTCGGAAAGGCCCTAGGAGTCTCGGGAGTGGGGTCCATGAAGACTGAGAGGCCCTGGGAGGCTCCGAGGGTGCCCTGGGGGGCTCGTGAGGGTCTGAGGGCCCTGGGAGACTCTGAAGGGCTCTAGGGGGTCTCTGGGGGCGCATGGAGGCTAGGGGGATCTGGAATGTTGCGAGGTGGTCCTGGGGTGCGCCTGGGGGAGGCCGGAGGGGAAGGGGGACCGTTACCCCTCGGAGCTCGCGCAAGCTGGCGCTCACCCAAACAGCCCTCGGAGGAAAGAGTGGGAAGCCTTGACTCGCTTCTCGGCGTCCGCCATTAGCTGCACCGCCTCACGCTCCTTCCCCGCGTTGTCCATGTCGCCACCGCCACCGTCGCCGCCACAGCTCCCTCAGCCGGCTCGCGACGCGCCCCCACGCTGCCTCCCCACTCCCCGCAGGCCGGGTGCGCAGGCGCTGCTCGCATGGCCTGCCGGGAGTTGTAGTCCGTAGCGCTGCCGCGGCGACCTGGATCGGCGAGGGGTCAACTACAATCCCAGAAGGCCACAGAGACGGGCGGGGTGATCCCAGCTCTCAGACACGGCTCTCGGGGTTCGGGGAGGGGGACGCCACCGGCTGAAGGAGTCCTGGGCCTAGGTGGACTTTAACATTTGGTGAGTGCTGCGAATTGAACGTTGTATTTCTTCTGGAGGGTTTCTCCACTCTCTTCTCTGGAAAATGACCCGGAGCTTCCAGTAAAGACCACCTGAAACACGCAGCATTATGCTGGTTCTGGATGACTATTTAATAGAATTGGAAGAAGGATACTGAGCGGAACTCCCAATATAGATGCAAATTTCCCCAAAAAAGGAATCTCAGTTTTTAATGCAGGCACCGAAAGTATTTCCATCAGCCATGTGATGCCCACATCCGCCCACCAAAAAAGCAACAGCTGGCAGAAAGAGTCATTTTTTACCTCCAAGATATTTAAGCATGTATCATCTTCCCCAATAGAAACTGAGTTATTTTTAAGTCTCCCTAAACTGCAACTTTCAGTCCTCTCTTCCTTAGTTATAAATAAATTGGCATTTACTATGCATAATCCACTCTTTATATTGATTTAATTCTGTGTGCAACACTGAGTTCCCTTATCCTTTACATAATGCTGCCCATAGTGAGTAGGTCTTCTGGGACAAAATTCCTGCCTGTGAGGAAAAGTTCTAATATCCTGGGGGAAGTATCCATAGATAGCTGCAATCCTGTGCCAGAGATTTCCAGACCTGGCCCAGAGGGAGTTATTTTTTAATGCAATGTCTAGACCGTTTACACTTGGCAATGCTAAAGCAGAGGAGGAGAAGCAAATATGAAAATCACTGCCAAATGAGAATTTTTGACAATTTCAAACTATTAATAAATATACTGTGGGCCCTGGCACACACACTTTATCTAAGAAAACGAAGCCTGTCTTTAGAGAGCAAGGCAAGAAGCACCAAAACTCCTAGAAGGAAAGATAAAGCCTGTGTCACAAAAGAAAGAAAAAAGACAAATAAATAAATAATAATTTAAAAAACTGTGTCATAGAGAGCATACTGTTAAAAAAAAGTTAGTCACGATATTGATTGTGGGAATTTATGTGAGTAGTTTATGATTAATGAGTCGGGCGGCATTCAAACTGCACATGGAAAGTAGCTCTACCCAGGGGATGGAAAGAGTTTGTTGATCTAGGGCAAATGTGGAAGCAAGGGAAGAAATGTTCAGATTGACTGATGGTAAGTTTCTATTTTACATGTGAGAGGGGGAGCAGTGGTTAGTACGGTACACTTATCCATTCTGATAACCTAACTCTACTGGACAGAAATTGGTTTATCACCAGGTGCTGCTTATCTGCAGTTCTGTAGGGTACATAGCATTGTTCCATTTTCTTGGAAAGCCCCTGCTAGTCAATTCTTTGTGTCTTCTGGAAAATACTTTCTTGGAGAGGGGTCCCTCCCTGCCATGCCGAATGCAGGCAGCCATTTTATTTTACTTAATACTTCACAACACTACATACAGGAGGAAATCTCAGATCTTCATGCAGAGCTTGTTTGCTTTTACTACATGCATTATTCTAACTTCAAAAACCTAATTTTGTAGTGTGTGCTTTGGGAGCAGCATGGAGGAAGGAGGCAGAAAATTGGAGGTGACAATGCAAAAGTGAACAGAGAAAAACTGTAAAAAAAAAAAAAAAAAAAAAAAAGAGGACATAAGCATTTGAAAAGCTGAGCAATCTGTGGGTATAAGGTGGAGGGGCCAACTCAGAAGCTTCTGAGTGCTTCGGTGTATAGATTAGTGCAGTTCCCAAACCTGGCTCACCTCAGAAATTCTTGGGGACCTTCAAGAAAATACTAATCCCCTACACTGCTAACTTTTGTACCAGGATCTCCTCTCCCTGAGTCTAGGAAGTATACATAAGAACACTCCACCACTCAAATCTGTTGTCAGCTTAAAAGGAGCTAGAATAGACAGCCTCCTCTAGGCTAGAACTTGCAATTTCAAGTGGCAGGGGTGTATTTTGAAATTTTTGGTTATTTCTGGATATTTTCCTCACTTTGTTCTTTCTCACAGGAAACCTGAGGGCACTCTCACCTTCCCTCCAGGTCCACACTAAAGTGGGGGAAACACTTCCAAGATTTCATTGCTCTGTGGAGTGCTATGCTTTGCTTCTCCCTGTGGCCAGGTGAGCAGAGGGGGCAGGGCAGAGAGACAAAAAGCAAACAGAATAAGGACTGGCTAGACAGACAGATGAAGAATCCTGCAAGCAGGAGGGAAAAGAAGTGCCGGTGCTAAGGAGGGAGTGAAAGTGCCAGGAGGAGGAGCCATCCTGGGGTAGATCCAGAGGACCCAGTGCCTAGGCCTATGCTGTCCAGTGTGGCAGCCACTTACCACATGTGGCCCTCTAGATTTACACTCAATTAATGTTCACACTGTAAAAAATTCCATTCCTCATCAGCTACATTTCAACCCACCTTGGGTTGCATCAAGTGCTCTCTCGCTACACCTGGCTTGTGGCTACCATTTAGGATTGCACAAATATAACACTGGTACCATTACATAAAGTTCTAGTGGACAGTGCTGGCCCATACACAAGCTGCCTATCAGCATCCTCAGATACTTGTCAGTAAAGAGGAGTAGAGGCTTCAGACACTGTCTAGTTTCTGAGAGCTGCTATAACAAAGTGCCCCAAACTAGGTTGCCTAGGACAACAGACATGTATTGTGTCCATTCTGGAGGCTAGAAGTCTGAAATCAAGGTGTTGGCACAGCCATACTCGCTCTGAATCCAGTAGGGGAGCAGCCTCCCTTGCCTCTTCTAGCTTCTGATGTTTGTCGGTGGTCCCTGG
>PVKH010037542.1:0-11454 GCA_004027955.1 Chaetophractus vellerosus | reverse complement strand
TTTAGTAACAGTGATAATTGTTCTTGATAAATGGTTAGTATATTGCACAATGTTTGACTTTTTGTTTGTTAATAAAATGTTTTTCTTTTCCCTAGTTTTTCTTGCTTCTTGACCTTTCTCTTAGTTAGAGGCCAACAAATACTTAGCTCATTAACAGTCCTCTTTAATCTTTCTGAAATGCATTTCTTGATGTCTTTTTTAATCTTTAAATAAGCTCCTCTTTCAATTTCAATACACTGGAAGTAAGTCCCTTCAGCTTATTAATGACTTATTTATTGACACCTATTTTCTTGTTGGATTAAAAAAATAATTATATTGGCATATGCTTGATAAAATTCTTAGTAAATCACTTTAATGTCCTTATCCTCCAGTCTTCAACTTAAGGTAATGAAAATTAATCAATTCTGCTATATATACACTAAAATGTAACTTTTCTCCCATTGGGTCTTAATAACCTTCATGCATCTGCAACCTAAAATGCAATAATAATTTCTCATTGTTTCAGGAAAAATTGGGAAATGACTATTATTGATAGCCTTTTAAAGTACCTCCAAGTTTTAATCTTTATTCAAACTCATTTGAATTTGTGAGCACTTTAGTAGTTTACTGAAACTTTTTAAGGCATCAAAATAAGAGTAATGGGAGAAAATATTTGCAAACACCACACAACTGACAAGAATGAATATCTAGACTATATAAAGAACTCTTAAAATTCAACAGTAAAGAAACAGACAATCCAATTAGAAAATGGGCAAAATGCACAGACATTTCACTAAAGAGGAAATGTGTATGATAAATAAGCACATGAAAAGATGCTCAACATCACTAGCCAATTAGGGAAATGAAAATTAAAACCATAATGAGATATCACCACACACCTATTAGAAAGGCTAAAATAAAATACAGTGACAGTATCAAAATGCTGGCAAGGATGTGGATAAACTGGATTAATCATCTACTACTATGGGAGTGTATTTTGGTATGCCAAACTATTGTGGATACTAGTTTGGTAACTTCTTATAAAACTAAATATGCATTTACCATATGTTCCAGCAATTGCACTATTGGGCATTTATCCCAGAGAAATGAAAATCTATGTTTATACTACAACCTGTCTAGGATTGTTTATGGCAGCATTATGTACACTAGGCAAAAAGTGGAAACAATCCAAACGTCCCTCAGTGGGTGAATGATTAAACAAATTCTGGAATAAACAATGGAATACTACTCCAAAATAAAAAGAAAGAAACACTGATGGATGCAACAAATTGAATGGACCTCAAAGGAATTACGCTTAAGGGAAAAAGGTTAATCTCAGAAAATTATATCCTGTACAATGCCATTTATATAACATTTTAAAAATGACATAACTGTAGAAATGGTTGCCAGAGGACAGTGACAGGGCTGGAAGGGAGTGGGTTCAAATATAAAGGGGCAGTAGGAGGGAGTTCCTCTGTGGAACAGTCTTGTGACATGATGGTGGTACTGGTTGCATTAACCTTTACTTGGGATCAAATTGCATAGAACTCCTTTGTACACATACACATACTCACACACGCATGCACAATCACCCACAGACACACAAGTGAATGCATGTAAACATGGATGAAAATTGATTAAGATCCACAGTGTATTTAACCATACCCAAGCCAATTTCCTGGTTTTGATAATATAACACAGTTATAGAAGATGTCACCATTTGGGAAGCTGCATAAAGGGCTCAAGGAACTCTATATGCTAATTTTATAACTTTCTGTGAATTTTTCCAATCATTTCAACATAAAGAGTTAAGAAAAATAAAAGTATTGGGTGATTTGGAATATCATTAACTAGACTTTTCAATAATATCCTGTATGCAAAATTCTTGCAGGTACTTTTTAGAATAGTAGTTGCTAAGGGAAATTCATGAAACTCGATCATATCTACCTTAAACCACAATACAGGCTTACTTATACATTTATTATGATTTATTACAATTTACTATGATGAAATAAAACTGACAAAATATATTGGACTCTCCAGCACACAACTCTTGTCTTTCCTTTTGTTCATGCCAAAAATCTTGGAGTCATCCTTTATTCTTCTTTAATTTGTCTGTTTCCCATCAGCAAATCCTGTTGACTTAGTATCATGCTTCCTTCTCACAGAGAAAATGGAAGCAATTAGAAATATATATCCCAACCACCATATTAATTTACTACCAGCACCTGTACCTATGTATGCTACCATACTTTCTGTTAAAATAGAATCATAGATGAACAATTCATACTCTATCTAAAGCCAATTCCTTCACTTGTGGAATAGATTACATTCCTTCTCAAATACTAAAGGACATTGCTTCAGCAATTCTTTCCATTTTCTACATTATCAATGTTTCATTTTCTCCTGAATCATTCTCTTTATCATACAAATGTACTATTCTTTCTACCATCTTAAATGCTCATTCTCTTGATCTCACCCCTTTATCAACTGCCTCATTTCTTTCTTTTACCTTAGAACTACACTCCTTGAAAAAGTTGTCTACATCCATTGTCCCCAATTCTATTTGCTCCATTATTTTGCATATCTACTCCAATAAAGTTTTCTTCCCCAGCCTTTCCTGAAACTGCTCATGTCAATTTGCTAAATCAGTTCTTGCTCCTTGTCTTGACCCACGAGCTGGAATTAATACAATGGGTCACTCCCTGCTCCTTCACTTTGCATCAAAGGCACCTCATTCTATTATAGTTCCTCCTACTTCAAGGTTTGCTCTTTCTCAGTCTCCTTTGCTGTTTTTTCCTCTTCTTCTCAATTCCTTATTGTTGGTATGTCCCAAGATTCAGTGTTTGGCTCTTTTCTGCATGTATACCCATTACCTTGATTTTCTCATACATTCCTAGCATGTTAAATACCACCTATATTCCAGTGATTCCAGATTTAATTCTCCTTCCTAGACCTCTGCTCTGAACTCTAGATGTTTATCCCACACCCACTTGGATGCCTAATAGACATCCCAAACTCATATTCAAAACTGCATTCCTGAGCATCCTTGTCAGACTCATTCCTTTTCATCCTTCCAGATTTTTCAGAAACTTCAGTCTTCCAGTTTCTCCAGTCAAAAACCTTGGAGCCATTCTTGACTCTTCTTTCTCATATCCTGCATCCAATCCTCCAGGAAACCCTATTGCTCTACCTGCAAAATACATCCAGAATCTGAAACTTCTGACCATTTCTTCTGCCAACACCCTGATCTTAACTATCATCTTTGCTGATCTTGATTATTGCAGTAGTTTTTGAACTGGTTTCATCCTTTTCCTCCTATAGTTGATCCCCTACCCAACAATGATCTTTCTGAATATAAGTCAGATGTGAATTTGCTCAAATCCCTGCAATAGCTTTCCATTTCACTCAGTAAAAATCAAAGCTCTTCAATGGCCTACAGAGTCCTTCAGGATCTTCACCAACAATATGGTTCCTCTTCATTTTCTACTGCTTTCCTCCTTTCTTATGCTATTCCTGGTACATACAGGGCACATTTCCATCATAGAGCCTTTTGCTAGCTGTTACCAGGGAGCCTCATTTCCCAGGTATTCCCTTGGCTAACTCCCTCATCTTCCTTAAGTGCCCCTCAACTTCTCAAGGAGTCCTTTCTTGACCCCCGCATTTAATCATGTAACTTGAGACTCACACTTTCTCCCTCCAAATCCCTTTACCCTTTTCTATTTTTCCTCCCATAGCACTAATCACCTTCTAACACACTGAATGATTTATTTTTATGTTTATTGCTCATTATCTGCTTCCTCTGTGTAAGATCCACATGGGTAATGATTTTTCTGTTTTGTTTCCTGTTGTAATGTCTGATACTATAACACGAAACAAAATTTCATTGAAAACAGAACTGGCTACATAATTTGTGGGGCTGTTAGGGGTTGAATTGTGTCCCTCAACAAGATATGTTCAAGTCTTAGCCCTTAGTCCTATGCATTTGAACTTATGTGGAAATAGGGTCTTTATGATTAAAGATTAGTCCAAATGGGATTAGGGTGGATTCTAACCCAATATGGCCAGTGTCCTTATAAGAAGGGGAAATTTGGACACCGACACTGACAGATATAGGGGAGAAAGACAAGTGAAGACAGAGGCGATGCATCCACAAGACAAGGAATGCCAGAGATTGCTAGAAAATGGCAGAAACTAGAAGAAGAAAGGCAGGATTCCCTTCTACAAGTTTCAGATGGAATACAATTTACTGACACCTTGACTTCAGACATCTAGTCTCCAGAACTGTAAGACAATAAATTTCCTTTGTTTTAAGCCATCCAGTTTGTGGAACTTGGTTATGACAACACTAGCAAATGAAGAATGTGGTCCAGTGAAAATTCAGGACCCTTTGTTCAAAATGTATTAAGAATTTGAAAATGGCTACAACAGAGCAGAAAACCAAGCCTGGGGCCCTTCTGAAAGCACAACCCTGTGCACCTGCACAGGTTGCACATCCACAAAGCTGCCCAGTTGAATGAATGAATGGTGAGGTGGTTTTATTTTGAAAATATAAGTGAAATCTCACCACTTTTTATCACCTCTGCTACTACCCACCTGGTACAAGATATCATCATTTCTTGCCTAGATTATTGCAATAGCTTCCTGACTGGCCTCTTTTTTCCACACTTGCTTTTACTACAGTGTCTCATTTTTATTTAGTCTTTAATGCAAGTAATTCTCCTAGAGTTGTACAATATGGTGACCCTGAGACAGGCCTACATGATCTGACCTCTGCTACTTTCTCTGAACTTATCTCCTATTCCGGACTCCTTTGGTTACTCTGCTCTAAGCAAACTGACCTTGAGTTCCTTTCACCTGGAATACTCTTCTCCTAAAGCTCCATATCCTACAGGCCTTGGATCAACTTATACCTTCTTAATGAGGTTTTCTTTGATTTGCTCTATAAAACTGCAACCTACTACCCTATTCTGAATTCCTCAATTCACCTCTCTATTTCCTCTGAGCCATTTATTTCTCTGGCACTCTATGTTTTATTTGCTTCTTTCATCTTTCTGTAAGAACAGGGGCATTTTTTTTTCTTTTCTACCACTATATAGTGGTATATATAGGCATCTATAAAAGTGCCTAGCACATAGTAGGCACTCAATACATGTTTGTTGAATAGGCAAATGAATGAATAAATGCATAAACACCCAGAATGAAATCTAATGAAACAGAATTGTTAGAGGTGATAGATGACAACTTGAGCCAAAAATTATTAGAGCAAGTAGGGAGATTCTGTTGCTGAATAAGGAGACATATTTGATTCAAAACAATACATTATTTCTCAATTTAAAATTTGGTAGATAAAATGGAAACAGAGCTTGGGGAGACCAGAATTTGAGACCTGGAAGGTTAGCAGAAGAAATAATCTGAATAGCAGAGAAAAATAAGAAAAAAGCTGGGAATCATGAGAGAAAAGCTAACAGAGTTAGTTGTTAACACATTTTTGTTTCCTACTAAGAAAATTATAAGGAGAAATAAGTGTAGAAAACAGGCAAACAATAGATTAAAATTTTCTTTATTTGAAAAAATGATTGAGCCTGCAGATTAAAAGAGTTCAGGAAGTTAAAGATAAGACTGATACTCTGTATCCAGGGAATATTCCTGACTCCAGTTCCTGGGAATACTTCTGAACTCTATGCTCTATGAATAAAGAATATCTTCTAGTTTTCCAGACAGAAAGAATAAGTTACTTGCAAAATAAGAAAGAATCAGGCTGGCATCAGACTTTGCATCTGCAAACTGATGGCTAGAAAACATGAGGATCCTGAAGGAAAACAGTTGATATACAAAGGCTGGCATTCATCTCTCATGATGAAGGAAATATGTGTGTAGCTATGGAAGGCTTTAGAAAATATTTTATCCATAAGCCCCACTTCCTCAAGTAATAGAGAAAGAATGCTACCCAGACACAAATAAATGAGAAGAGAAACTTTCAGTATAGAGGAAGATGAAGGGTCAAGTGGTGGTCAATGAAACTTGCAAAATATGCAGTTAAATTTAATGTGATAGAGTACCTGAAAGTGTAATTTGAGTATAAAACAAAAACAATCAAAATAAAAGAATCATATTGCAATGAAACCAATAATAGTCTGGAATTAAAAGACTATATTATCTAACCAAAACCTAGGAATTAGTTTGTGGGGTATGGTGAAAAGGGTGAAGTAAAATCAATCTAAAGAGTTCATCTACTTAGGTGAGTAGAGAAGGCAAAGTATTCTAAAGGTCTAATCTAATTGAATAAAAGTGAGAGATACTTGAAAAATAGAGCATCTGTTTAGTGGAAATAATTGACATATGTTTTAGCTCCCTGGCTGCTAAAACAAATGCCATGTGAGTTGGCTTAAACCAGGGGTTCTTAACAAGGGGTCCATAAGCTTGAATTGAAATTCAAAAAAAAATTATTCTTGTGGGACATGTTGGTGTGGGTGTGATATATTTATTAAATAATACACAGCATAGTGTGGACTTACTAAGGGATTCATGGTTTTCACCTGACTGGCAAAGGGGACCGTGGAACAAAAAGGTTAAGAATCCCTGGAACAATGGGAATTTATTGGCTTATGCTTTTGAGGCTAGGAGAAGTAAAAAAATCAAGGCACCATCAAGACGATTCTTTCTCCTAGAAGTCTGTCATTCTGGTCTGGCTGCCAGTGGTCCTTGGTCCTTGGCTTTTCTGTTACATGACAATGCACATGGTGGCTTTTCCTGGCTTCTCTGGGTTCCATTGACTTCTGATGTCTTCTTGTGGCTTCCTCTCTGTGTCTGAATTTCATTCTGCTTATGAAGGTCTCCAGTAATAGGAGTAAGACCCATCCATATTCACTTTGGCCACACCTTAACTGATATAACTTTAACAAAAGTTCAATTTACAATGGGTTCACACCCACTGGAATGGATTGAGATTAAGAACATGTTTTTCTGGGATGCATGGCTCCAAGCCACCAGGAGTTCCAGGAGGAAGGGTACCACTAGTAAAAGTAAAAAGTGCAGTAGAATATCCAAATAAAAGGAAAAAGGGAATGAATACCAACTTTATTAAACCAGCAAAAAGTAGAAAATGGCAAAAGAGGAAACAATAAAATAAAATAAAATAAATATTAAACTCTTTTGAAAAAATAAAATCCAGTAAACTAAATGTGAATAGGTGGGATTCTTTCAAAAGTCAAAGACAGTTGTATCAGGGTATAAAACAAAATCCAAACATAAATTGTTTAGAAGAAATATTTAAAGATGAATAATGTTTAAAAGGTCTGGAAATACAAGCTGAATAAAGAGAAAAACAAATAGAAATTAACAGGATAAAGAAGGCTATTAGGCAATTATGAAAGTCAAAACTTAGGAAGAAATTATAAACCTGAAAGAGCCAAACATCATAACAATTAGCTAAAGCAAAAACTGTTAGAAATTCAAGGGAAACCTGATACATATACAATTATAACAGGAAATTTCCATACTCATCATCCATATGAACAAAATATAGTAGCCCCAAAGTAAGAACATTCCAAACTTGAATAATATAACAAATAAACCTGATTTTTACCTTTCTGTATCACACACTTTAAGCCACATATGGAATATGCACATTTTTATTTTTATGGAATATTGATAAAAATTAACCAGAAAGAAAACTTTAACAAATTCAAAAGGCAAAAAATAGAGAGCCCAAAGTCTAACCATAATTCAATAAAAAAATAATAAGGTGCCTCCCAAAGAATTAACTATTTGAAAATTAAGATATATTTGTGTAATTAACTCTTAGATTAAAAATGAAACTGAAACTTCTATTACATATTGTATTAGTCAGCCAAAGGGGTGCAGATGTAAAATACCAGAAATCTGTTGGCTTTTATAAAGGCTGTTAATTTGGGGTAGAAGCTTACAGTTACCAGGCCATAAAGCATAAGTTTCTTCCCTCACCAAAGTCCATTGCCACCTGTTGGGGCAAGATGGCTGCTGACGTCTGCCAAGGGTTCAGGCTTCTTGGGTTCCTCTCTTCCCTGGGCTCTGTTTCTCTCTGGGCTCAGTGACTCTGTTTCCTCCACAAGGTCAGCTGTATACTATGAGGCGCTCTAGGCTTTGCCTCTCTCCACAAGGCCAGCTGGAAACTGTCAGGCAAATGGCTTGTCTCTTTTCAAGGAGCCTTCTCTCCTTCCCTGGCCTCCAGCATTAAAACTCTTCATCAGAACTCCCTTGCCACGTCTTTTTATCTTTGAGACCTCACCCACCAAGGGGTGGGGCTCAACGCCCTACTGACGTGGACCAGTCAACGCCCTAATCATAACTTAATCATGCCCAGATTAACAGACCAGTTTACAAGCATAATCCAATATCTATTTTTGGAATTCATAACTATATCAAACTTCCAAACTACTACACATATTGCCTTTAAAAAAACAAAAATTTTACTTCATTTCAAAATCAGTGGATGCAGTTAAAGCTATAATCATAGGAAAACATATAACACTGAATGCCATCCTTATACGACAGCTAAAAATAAAGTGATACACATCTTTAGAAATTAGAAAAGAAAGCAAAGTCATTAACCATAAGATATTGGGAAGAAATATAGAGATAGAGGCTGAAAGTAATGAAGTAGAAACAGCAACAAAAAGAGTGGAAAGTAAGATAAATCCAAGAGCTGGCTCTTCGGAAAAATTAACAGAAAAGATAAAGCTCTCCATAAGCCTGATGAAAAATATAAAAGAAAATAAGAAATGGCTATAGCACAGGCATGGAAGGGCCTATAAAAGATAAAACAATATTTTGTGGTATTCTTTGACAAGAAATTTGAAAATCAAGAGGAAATAGGCATTTTTGACCAAAAGGTAACTTACCCCAAAGAACGGATAGTATGAATAGACACTTTGCTGTCAGAGGGCTTGGAAGGGTGGTTAAAGATCTGCCATTTAAACAGGCACCCAGGTCCAGGTCGTCTCATAGCTGAGTTTTATCCAACCTTTAACAAACAGATGATTCTTATGTTATTTAAATTATTCCAAATGTCAGAAATAGATCGAAAGTTCCCTAGTTATTTGTATGTAGACAGCAAAACCTGATCAACATAATACAAAAGTAACTCTCCTAAGTAAATACCATTATAGCTTATGAATACAGATGCTAAAATTCTAAATAAAATAATCAAAGTCAATTCAACAGTATATCAAAATAGTATACTCCCTGACCAAGTAAGATTTATTCCATAATGAACATATAGTTGAGTATCAGGAATTCTTTCAATATAACATCACAGAATATAAATTCTACTAGATATTAAGCTACATGAGGGCAAGACTTTTACATTTTTTTCTTCACTGCTGTATCCCTAGTACCTAGATAGCATTTGTCATATAGTATGTGCTCAATATGTATTTGTTGGATGAATGAATAATGTTAATTAAATCAAAGGAGTAAGAACATATGATTATACTGAGTAGTATGTGGCAAATATTTAACAACCAGATAACAAAAAAAAAAAAAAAAAGGAAAAAGCAAAAGATCCTGGTTTGTTGTGTTTGCAGATTTCCATGGTGTAAATACTTTCACTATGGCTAATTTCAAACCATTCAATCAAATGGCCAATGTGACAACATGGAATGGACTTGGGAAGAGATATGTACAGCTGGCTCTTGGTAGCTGGGGTGAGCCTTCTCCAGCACACCACTGACATATACTGATCTATGGATAGAAGCTGAAAAGGTACTTGGCAGCCATTCTTAAATAAGTAATGAAGGAATATTACTGAAATACAGTGTTATATTTGCTAAAAATACCCAACTAAACACAATAAAAAATATTGGACCACTAAAGCCTTTTCAACTAAAATTTAGAACTTAACAGAGGATGCCTGCTATCACCATTATAATTCAACAGTGTTTGGAGAGTTTTGCAAATGTAGAAAAATAACTCTGTTAAAAAATCGGTGTAAATATTGGAAAAGAAAAGTCATCCCTTTAACCTAATGATATTATAATATATATCTATATCTATTAAAGCAAACAAGGAAGAACAAAACAAACATATAAACAAATAGTAACAAAATAATTTAAAACAAAGCAAAGCAAAACCAAACCGAAGGAAAGCAAAAACTATCATTGTTAGTAAGAAAATTTGGTGAAATGATTGGCTACAAAATGAAATATCATTCAATATGAGCAGTAAATAACTAGAAATGGAAATGGCAAAAATAGTTCATTCACAAAGAGCATATATTTCTATTTCCACAGTCGGACAAGCTGCTGCTCTTGAAAGTGGCATCATGATTTGGGCTAATCAAAACGTAATTATGAAGTTTCTGGGATAGTACAGACAAAGGCATAGACTGGTCTGGCTCGTAGGCTCTTCTGAGTTCTTGGCCCTTATGAGCTGGTGCACCAAGGGCACATAAAATAACTTGCTTGTGGCTTGTCTTAAAGAAGGAAACACTCGCCAAGATATTAGGTATCCTAGTATTCCAACATTTTCTCTAACTTCCTCCTATCCTATCTTTGTGTCATCATCATAACCTGCTGTATCAGTCAGCCAAAGGGGTGCTGAAGCAAAATACCAGAAATCAGTTGGTTTTCATAAAGGGTATTTATTTGGGGTAGAAGCTTACAGGTACAAGGGTCTAAAGAGGCCAACTCAAGGTACCATAAGAGGTACTCTCTCACCCAGAGTCTTTTACCACGTGTTGATGCAAGATGGCGAGCAATGTCTGTGAGGGTTCAGTCTTCCTCCTCCTCCCAAGGCTCCATGGTCCCAGCTTCTTCTAATCTCAGCCACAGGCTGGGACAAGTCTTTTCTCTTTCCCAGGGCTCATTTCTCTCTGGGCTTAGCTGCTCTGCTCTCTCCACAAGGCCAGCTGTAAACTGTCAGGCGAATGGCTCATTTCTCTTCCCTGGGCCTCTGCTGTGTCTAATGGAGTCTTCTCTGTGTATTTACTTCCCAGGCTCCAGGATCAAAACTCCAACTTTCTCCTCTGCCATGTCGCTTTCTCTGTGAGTCCCCACCCACCAAGGGGGTGGGAACTCAACCTCCTACTGACGTGGCCCAATCAAAGCTTTAATCATTATTTAAGCACGTAAAAATGAAACCTCTGAAACCAATCCAATCTAATATGCCCACAGTTCACAAACATAATCCAATATCTATTTTTTGAATTTATAAACAGTATCAAGCTGCTACACCTGCCATATGTCAAAATGTTAGGGGAAGTGGGATGCAATATTAAAATTGTTAGACCTTCACTTTTTCCCTGAAAATCATGGTCTATAATACCTTGAGTGAATAAGTCGTACATTTCCAATGACTCCAGACTTCCTAGTCACTCCATAATATGTCTTCAATTTGTCTAACAAAATCCTAAATTTCACAGGTTTTATGCAACAAACAGTGTAAAACAAAGTCATTATGCAGGAAGCCATAAAAAATAGCAGAAGGTTGTGGTGG
>PVKH010037541.1:0-11458 GCA_004027955.1 Chaetophractus vellerosus | reverse complement strand
CACAGGTGGAGGATGTGATGTCAACTAACAAATATTGGTTTATTTCATGCTACAAACATCTACGCCATGCTGAACACTGGATACTTGGTTCTTAAGGACCTTATAGACTGATTTTGTGAATTAAAATGGCAATTCATGTGGACCTTCTCCCCAGGAAATATATTCTCAAATTTTGCACGTAATTTATGAGGCTCCTAGGTCACCTCAAGGCCCATCCATGGAAGGACCCGCAAACTTGCACTACATCTTGGAGTCTAAGAGCTCAGGACTGCCATATTTCTATCATTTCCGTGGGTCCCAGAGTGAGGGAGTTTCTTGAGAAGCCAGTAGTCAGAAGATTCTCTTACAGGAAGCCCTGGTCATTGAGGTGTTCTAAGGAGAAGCAAAGAGAACCAGTTGAGCTCCTTTGTTTTACAAATAAAGAAATTGGAGATTCAGAGAAGGGAGGCGACTTACCCTAGGCCCACTTGGCTTCCTCACCCATTCACCAATAGCAATAACAATAGTTACAGTAGCTACCTAGGGTGTGGGAGTCATTTTGCCTATGTAGCTTTAACCACCTTTCCCTAACCCTCTGGCCTGGGTATTCTCCTTCGTCTGAAGAGTGAGTGAATTGTAAAGGTCACACAGCAGTAAGGAGCCCAGCTGGGGATTAGAACCCAGTTCAGTGTAGCTTCATATATTTGATCAGCAGCAGCCCAAAGCTTTGGGAGTCTATGAAGATGACAAACATACTGCCTTTGTCCTCATAAAGCTGTCAATATTAATGGGAGGAATGGGGAATTAATATATAAAAAACTTAAAAATATTTATTGAACACATACTATAAACCTGGCCTGGAGGGGTGTGCCCTGGGAGAGGGCCCTGAGTTCTGAATGCAGGCTGCCCAATCTTTCATTCTCTTTGGCTCAGATAATTTTGTTTTTGTTTTTTTAACATTTTTTTTCAAAAAGATACTTAGATTACATAAAATGTTAAATAAAAAAATATAAGGGATTCCCATATGCCCCACTCCCCACACCTCCCACTTTTCCCCACATTAACAACTTCTTTCATTAGTGTGGTACATTCATTGCAATTGATGAACACATTGTGGAGCTAAGGATGGATTATAGTTTACATTGTAGTTTACACTCTCTCCCACTCAATTCTGTAGGTTATGGCAAGATATATAACGGCCTGTATCTGTCATTGCAATGTCATTCAGGACAATTCCAAGTCCTGAAAGTGCCCCCATATAACACCTCTTTCTCTCTCCCTGCCTTCAGCACCTCCAGTGGCCACTGACTCCACATCAATGACATAATTTCTTCGATTGCTAGAATCATAATAAGTCTATAGTAGAATAACAATAAGTCCACTCTAGTCCATATTTTATTCCCCAATCCTGAGGATTCTGGGATGGATGTCCACTCCACCTCTAATTGAGAGGGGGTTTCAATCCCATACGGCTGATGGATGGGACTCTCTTGTTTGCAGCTGTAGGCTCTCTCAGTTCCTTGGTATGGTGGTTGACCATCTTCACCTCCTTGTTAGCTGTCCTGGGTGAGTCCAATGAACTGGAGAGTAGGTGTTGCAACTCCACTGAGGCTCAAGGCCCAGCTGGCACATGGACAGCTACCCAAAGATTCAAGTCTCTTGGGCGTACATCTACCAACTCCAGCATCAACTGTAGGTTCAAATAGGAGGGACAGAAGAGGCATGTGTAGAGAAGTCACAACTGAGTCCACCTCTGTCACACTCGGGAGCACAAAGTCCAAAGTAGGGCCCACTGGCAAGGCACCAAACTCCGGACCTATCTGCCATGACTATAGGAACTGGGTGTCTCCAGAGCCCTCAGGAGCCCCACTATTTGGGGTGGTATCTACTTTGGTAGTCTACGAAATCCTGCTGAGAGTACATAAGCGTTACCTCTGGGATGACCTCCCAACTCACTTTGAAGTCTCTTAGCCATATAAACTCATTTGTCTTTACCTTTTCCCCCTTTTATTCAAGGTCTTTTTCCAGTTGTGTTGCCAGTCGGTGCTTGGTAGTAATCCCTCGGTGTCAGGGAGGCTCATCCCCAGTCAGATAATGGTTTCAATGCCATGTGCACTCAGGCTGAAGTGTGGAGAATTACATCTGGTATAAAGCACACATCCCACGGCAGGCCATCCCGAGAGTCCTGTTTTCTACCTCCTCGTCCCAACTAGGAAGCAGCCTGTGATGACTCCTCTGTGCCACAGGGGTGGAGTACAGGGATTCACTTCCTTCTCTAATCCATTTGGCACCAGTCATTGATCAGACCACTGGTTCTGGCATGCAAACCTGAGAATCTTCACACTGTCAGGACATCTTCCCTGACTTGCAAGATCTGGTTTACCTCTCCAGCCAAACCTCTCCCTGCCTGGCCCTCCTTAACCCTCTACTCCACTTCCATGTTCCCTTGCTTGGATACCTCCCTCCTGGCCTTCATCCACCCAGGGCCTCCCATCCGGAAGGCTGTTGCTGTCCTGGCCACCTGGCCAGTGCCTATCCACCTTTCCTCCACAAGGCTGCTCAAGCTTCAGTTCTGTGATGCCCTCCTGGACCCCTGCTAGCCTAACACTGGTTCCTGTTCTTTCCAGGGCAAACTCAACAACTCTGACCCTTTCGTTTTACTTGTCTTTTCCTTCATTGGGTGCCAGGGACCCGAACTTATTCATTCCTCTGTCTTTATCCTTGGCATTAGGCATGGTGTCCAGCAGACACTCAATAAATGCCTAAGAATGAATGTGTGCTGATTCACTCCCTTCCTCTGTGTGTCTGGACTCCGTTTCACAGGATCTAGGTCTTTAGTTCTGTTCCTTATTTTATATATGAGGAAACTAACACCCAGAGAGAGAGGAAGTAGCTTGCCTAGGGTCACATTTGACAGAGGCCAGGGTAGAATCTCCATCTCCCGCCTCTCAATCCAGTGCTCCATTCACGTCATGCTTCTCTGAGCAGCATTTCCCTTGGGGAGACAGCAGTTTTTATTTATTTATTTTTATAGGTTGGTTCCTTTTATTTTTTTAAATTTTTATTGTGGTAACATATATGTAACACAAAATTTCCCATTTTAACTATTTTTTTAAATTGTAAAGTTCAGTGATATTAATGACATTCTCAATGTTGTGCTACTGTCACCACGATCTATTACCAAAACTTTTTCATCACCCCAAACAGAAACTCTGTACCCATCAAACAATTACTCCTGTTCCCCTTTCCCCCTGCTCCCTGCTAACCTCTAATATACTTTCAGTCTCTATGATTTTGATTATTCTAGATATTTCATATAAGAGGAGGTCATTTTATTTTCAACCACAAGTACCTTGTGGGTGGAATAGGTTGTCCTCAGGGCAACAGAGGGGCCCACTAAAGAAGACCTCTTGCTTATGGTAGAGGAGGAAGGATGTATAGAGTAAGAATTGCTACAATCCCTGGTTTCCACATGGGTAAAATGGGGAGCCTAGCCCCTGCCCTAGAGCAGTGTTGTGAGGTTTAGAGATAATAATATAAAAGTTCTGAGTTTATGGGGGGTTCTCATTAATAAACCCCTTAATATCACACATGTCTCTAGTGTGGATGATATCTGGTACAGAAATGGGCAACTGTCTTCTTCAGTCAAGACCTTTCATAATCTGACCCAAATTCCCTTTCCAGGCTTATCTGCTACACCAGCCCAAACAGCTCCTACTCTAACCACATCCAGCTCCTGAGCATTCCCTGCCCTTTTCTCCTTTGTCTCCTTTTCATCACCCTGGGCTATGAATAATCCAACAATTGTAACCCCAGTCCAACTTCTGGGTCCATTTCAAAGACCGCCTTCTACAAAAAATCTTCCCTGATACTTCCTCTCTTTCTGTCTCTAGGTTGGCTCACTCCTTTCTTTAAAAGTGTCTGGGGGGCCAGCTGTAGCCCAGTGGATAGGGCACCGGTTGACCACATGGGAGGAACTGAACCTGGGGCCTCTCCGAGCGGGCACACCACCTTGAGAGGGCAAGCCGCCGTGGGCGGGGCAGAGCAGCCGTGGGCAGGGCAAAAAGCCGCCACAGGCAGGGCAAAGGCGCCTGCAAGCAGAGCAGAGCCGCCCGCGAGCAGAGCAGAGCCGCCCACGAGTGGGGCAAGCCGCCCACGTGGTGAGCTGACTCGGCGCATCGCCGCAATGGGGGGAGACAAAGGAGACACAGAAGGATGCAAAAATGAACACAACAAGAACAAGCAGAAAGGGGGGGATATGTAACAAAATAAATAAATAAATAAATAAAAGTGTCTGGTCATTTCTATTTAGGTAAATGTCCTCTTCCTTCTATTCTGTGGGCTTCTCAAAGGCAGAGATCCTATCTTGTTGATTTCTATGTCTCCCACAGCACTTAGTAAGCCCCAGCACACAGTAGGTACTCCATAAGGTCTGTGGTAAGCAAGATATATGGGCTTCCTGGCACAACCTTAAAGGGAAAACAAAGCTCCAGGCACAGCCTGCCTGTCAAACATCTAGGTGGAATGGGAACATACTTGCTCTCTAACATGCTGATAGTCTGTCTCATAGAGCAACCACCCAGCTTGTCTCCACCTTTCCCAGATTTTCAGTAGGATATTTTGGATTAACTTTTATGAATAAATATAGGGCATTTCTACCATCCCCAAAATGGAGCCCTCCCCTCTGCCTCTTCAGCCACTGATCCCTACTACACTAGATGTTTATTTTGCCTCCCAGATTGAGGTGTCTCAACATAGCTCTTGCAACATGAGCCACAGGCATCTGTGTGACCTTGGCATGTTACTTCACCACTCCAGCCTTAGTGCTCCTCACCTGTAGAACAGTGAATAAACATAGCGCCTGGTGCATAGGGATTGTGGGACGATGGCACTGTAGGTGGCTCCAGGAATCAGTCCCTTCACCAAAACAACTAATAAACTGGAAGGAACTGTCCGAATCAAGTGTTTTGAAAAGTTGGAATCCAGTGGAACTCTGTGCAGCTTCCAGGGAAGAGCTGCAGGAAGAGGCTTGTAAATTGTGGTAAATATCCCTCCATGCCACAGCTAACATCCGCTATCACCCCACCATGTGGCAGGCAAATCAGGCTCCTGTTACAGCCTCCTGGTGCCGGGGGTAGGCTGTAAGGAGCTAGTCCTCCAAAATCCCAAGTCTATTGTCTGATTGCTGATCACAGCTTTGGATCAGCTACTTCAGATTGCTGGGGGTCCAGCTCTGTGGGCTGCCATTGTTCCAATCCTCCTCTTATGCAAAAGTGGCAGAGGAGTCTTAAAGAGGTAGTGTATTTTTTTTCACTTTCCATTCCTCATTTGGGAGTACAAATAGTTTGGAAAAGTTGCAAACTGACAGCTCCAGCCCTCGACAAACCCTATTAATCCCAGAGGATTGGGAGAACTACATTCCCAGAGTTACAACATGATGATCAGAATGTACAGGTCTCAACAAAAAATTACAGGAAAGTTTGGCTCATTCACAGGGAACAAAATTTCCAGAAACCATCCCTAAGGATGCTCAAACTTTGGAACAATTAGTGGAAGATTTTAAATAAAATATTTTAAATATGATCAATGAGCTAAAGAATCCATATACAAAGAACTAAATGACATTAGGAAAATGTCTGAACAAAATAAAGAGATAGAAATTATGAAATTGGAGCTGCAAGGTACAGCAATTGAAATGAAAAACTCATTAGAGACATTCAAGGGCAGATTTGATCTGGCAGAATAAAGTGCCTGTGGGGAGCAGATGTAGCTCAGTGGTTGAGTGCCTGTTTCCCATATAGGAGGTTCCAAGCTCAATCCCCAGTACCTCCTAAAAACAAAACAAACAAACAATTGAAAGAACCAACTCTCATTGAGGAGCAGATGTAGCTCAGTGGTTGAGTGCTTGCTTCCCACGTTCAATCCCCTCCTAAGCAAACAAGCAAACAAACAAACAAACAAAAGAAAGTGTCTGTGAACTTGAAAACAAGACTACTGAAATTATCCAGTGTGAGGAGCAAGAAAACAATAATGAAGGAAAATAAACGGAGCCTGGGGACCTGTGGAACACTATCAAGCATACCAATATATGCATCATTGCATCACTGGAGACCCAGAAGGACAAAATAGAGAAAGGGACAGAAAATGTATTTGAAGAAATAATGGCCCCAAACTTCCCCAATCTGATGAAAGACGTGGATATATATATATACAGGAGTTTCCATGAATGCCAAGAAGGATGGATTCTAAGAGATCTACACTAAGACACATTATATTGAAATTGTCAAAATCCAAAGTCAAAGAGAGGATTTTTGAAAGTAGCAAGAGAAAAGACTTGTCACATATAAGGGATGCCAAATAAAATAAACAGTGGATTTCTCATCAGAAACCATGGAGACCAGAAGACAGTGTGAGGGCATATTTAAAGTCCTTAAAGAAAAAATCTATCAACTATGAATTCTATAACTGGCAAAATTCTCTTTAAAAAATGAAAGAGAAATGTGGGTATTTACAGATAAACAAAAGCAAAAAGAGTTTATTGCCAGAAGGCCTACAAGAAATGTAAAAGGGAGTCCTTCCAGCTGTAATAAAAGGACGCTAGACTGTCATTCAAAGACATAAGAAACAAACAAAAAAATTATTGGTAAAGGTAACTATATAAGTAAATATAAAATCCTATATAATTGTATTTTTGGTTTGTAACTTTTGTTTTGACTCAACAGGCAAATGTGTAAAATAACATTTAAAATCTATGTGAATGGGCATATACGATATAAAGTGGTAAGCAGAGCCAATTATAACAGAGGAGGAGGGATGGAGATATAAGGGAAAAGAGTTTATATACTAATAGAACTAGATTTGTACTAACTTGGTTGTTATTTAAGATGTTCATTGTAATTACGAAGGTAATCACTAAGAAAATATAGAGAAAATATAGAGAAAAAGAAAGAAGAAGGGAATCAAAATGGTACACTACAAAAAAGCAACTAAACAACAAAAAAAGAGGCAGTAATGGAGTAATTGAGGAATAAAAAACATACAAGGCATACAGAAAACAACTAGCTAGATGGTAGAAGTACATTATTCCTTCTCAGTTATTACCTTAAACGTCAAAGGATTAAAGTCCAATATTAAAAGGTATAGGTTTGGGCCCGGCTAGATAGCTCAGTGGATAAAGAGTGCCCTGGGGTACCACATGGGAGGCCCCGGGTTCGGTTCCCGGGGACCTCTCCGAGCGGCAGACGGCCTTGAGAAAGGCAAGCCGCCGTGGGCAGGGCAAAAGCCGCCGTGGGCAAGGCAAAAAGCCGCCATGGGTAGGGCAGAGCTGTGAAAAGCGGAGCTGCTGCCTGCAAAGTGCGGAAGCCGGCAGCCCGCAAAACATGGAGCGGAGCCACCCGTGAAAAACAGAATGGAGCCACCCACGAATGGAGCGAGCCGCCTCCGCGGAGGGTCGGCTTGGCGCGTCGCCGCAAAGACAGGGGGGAGACAAGAAGCAAACATAGAAAAAACGCAGAAGAATGGACACACAGCAAGAGCAAGCGGAAGGGGGGGCGGATATGTAATAAATAAAAAATAAAAAAAAATAAAAGGCATAGGTTTGTAAATTAGATGAAAAAAATATGATCCAACTATATGCTGACAAAAAGATACTCACAAAAAAGTACAAAGACACAAAGAGGTTGAAAGTGAAAGGGTGGAAGAAGATATTTCATGAAAATGGTAATGAAAAGAGTACCAGAGTGTCTATATTATTATCAGAAAAAAATAGACTTTAAGTCAAAAAAGATTATGAGACAAAGAAGCATGTACCATATTGCTAAAAGTTTCAATCCAGCAAGAAATTTAATGATTATAAACATATATACACCTGACAACAGATCCCCAAACTATATGAAGGAAATAGTGACAAATTTGAAAGGAGAAATAGCCTATTCTTTGACTAGTAGGAGATTTCAATCATCATTTTTATTTTTTTTTAGGAGGTACCAGGAATTGAATCTCGTCAACAGGACCTCGTACATCGGAAGCAGGCACTCAACCACTGAGCTACATACACTCCCCATCAATACATTTCAATTCAATAGTGGATAAAACACCTGAAAAGGAATTAGAAGACTTGAATGATACTCTAAACTAGCTAGACCTAATAGATATACATAGAACACTTTACCCAACAGCAACAGAATATACATTCTTTTCTAGGGCATATGCATCATTCTCCAGTATAGACCATGTTTTAGTCTGCTAAGGCTGCTGATGCAAAAACACCAGAAATGGGTTGGCTTTTATAGAGAATTGATTTGGGGTAAAAGTTTATTGTTCCGAGGCCATGAAATGTCCAAATCAAAGCACCATCAGAGATGCTTTCTCACAAAAGGTCAGCTGCTGGCAGATCCTGGAGTCCTGCTACTTGGCAAGGCAAGACAGTGGCTGATCTCTGTCATTCCTGAAGTCCTCTCTCACATGGCGGGATCAAATGGTGGTTTCCTTTCTCTGTGTTTCTGCTTTCAGTTCTCAGTTTATACAAAACCCCAGCAAGAGGACAGAGACACACCTGGGTCATGCCTCACTGTTGTAGTCCAATCAAAGGCCCTAAAGTGATCTAATCAAGTGATCTAATCAAAGCTCCCTTAACTGAATCTAGTCAAAAGTTTACAGGCACAGGTATGGATTAGCTTAAGAACATAATTTTCTCAGGTCCAAAAAAGACAAACCAATAGATCATATGTTAGGTTACAAAACAAGTCTCAATAAATTAAAAAATATTGAAATCATAAAATGTATCTTCTCTGACCACAATGCAATGAAGTTGGAGATGAGTAACAGAGGAAGAACTAGAAAATTCACATATATCTGAAAATTAAACAACATACCCTTAAACAACCAATAGATCAAAGAAGAAATTAAAAGAGAAAGTAGGGTATATTTTTAGGCAAATGAAAACAAAAACACAGCAAACCAAAATGTATGGGATGCAGGAAAAGCAGTGCTCAGAAGGAAATTTGTAGGTCTAAATGCCTACATTAAAAAAAGAAGAAAGATCACAAATCAGTAACCTAATTTCCCACCAAAAGAAATTAGAATGAGTGCAAACTAAACCCAAAGTTAGTAGAAGGAAGGAAATAGTAAAGTTAGAGCAGAGATAAATGAAATAGAGAAATAGAGAGAGCTTCCCATGTATAAGGTCTTGGGTTCAATCCCTGGTACCTCCAAAAAAAAAAAAAATTCCAGCAGCTTTTTCTTTCTTTAAGAAATTGAAAAGCCTATCATCAAATTCATATGGAATTGTAAAGAGTCCCCAAATAGCCAAAACAATCTTGAAATAGAAGAATAAAGTTGGAGGACTCAACTTACGGATTTCAAAAATTACTACAAAGCTACAGTAATCAAAACAGTATGATATTGACATAAGGATAGATATATAGAGACCAATGGAATAGAACTGAGAACCAGAGATAAGTGCACATATCTATGGCTAGTTGATTTTTGACCAGAGTTCCAAGTCGACTCAATGACAAAATAACAGTCGCTTCAACAAATGGTGCTGGGACAACTGGAAATCCACATGCAAAAGAATGAATGTGGATCCCTACCTCATACCATATAAAAAATTTAATTAAAAATGGATCAACAACCTAAATATAAGAAATACCATAAATACAAAATACTATAAAACTTACGTGAAAACAGAGGTAAATATCTTCAGTACCTTGTACTAGTCAATGGATTTTAGATTTTACACCAAAAGCACAAGCAACAAAAGAAAAATAGATAAAATGGACATCATAATTTAAAACTTTTGTGCATCAAAGGACATTATCAAGAAAGTGAAAAAAACCTATAGAATTAGATAAAATATTTGGAAAACATATACCTCTTAAGGGATTAATATCCATAATATATAAAACTTCTTACAACTCAACAAAAAGACAAGCAACCCAATGTAAAAATGGGCCAAGGATTTGAATAGACAATTCCCCAAAGAAGATATGCAAATGACCAATAAGTATATGAAAAGATGCTCTACATCATCAGCCATTAGAGAAATGCAAATTAAAAGTACAATGAGATACCCCTTCACACCTACTTCGCTATTGGCTATTATTAACAAAACTGAAACTAACACACTTTGGCAAGGATGTGGAGATACTGGATCCCTCATACATTGTTGGGGGGGAGGTGAAATAGCGCAGCCACTGTGGAAAACTGTTTGAAGTTTCCTCAGAAACTTAAACATAGAATTACCATATGACCCAGTAATTCTACTGCTAGGTATATTCCAAAATAATTGAACACAGGGACTCGAACAGTTATTTGTATACTAATGCTCACAGCCACATTATTCACAATATCTAAAATGTGGAAGCAACCAAGTATCCATAAACAGATAAATTGATGAACAAAATGTCATATAGCCATACAATGGAATATTATTCAGCCATGAAAAGGAACGAAGTTCTGATATATGCTACAATATTGATGAACCTTGAAAACATATGCTACATAAAAGAAAACAGACACATAGGCCATGCATTGCATGATTACATTCATATGGAATGTCTAGAATAGCAAGATCTATTGACAGAAAGGTTAGTGGTTGCCTAGGGCTGGAAGAAAGGCAGACGCAGCAGGGCGTGGGGTTGGGGCCTAAGGAGTGACAGCTAAAGCATATAAGGTTTCCTATGGGAGTTATGAAAATTTCTAAAATTGTGATGGTGATTGCACATATCGGTGACTATACTAAAAACCATTGAAGTGTGCACTTTAAATGGGCGAATTGTGTGATATGTAAACTATACCTCAATAAAGCTGCTTTAAAAAATAGAAAAGAAACTAAACCCAGCTTTACTCATTTGTTTCTGTGTAGCTGAAACCCATGCCTGTACATGTTTTCCCCATTTCACTCATCAGTAAGTCCTGCTTGTAGCTATTTTACAGCTACCCGCTGCCAGCAGATCCTTCTGAGATCACTCATCTTTGACTCGCCTTGCCCATCAGAAAACCAGGAACCAGGAAAGATGATCTGCTGGCAGGAATCTGAATCCACAAGTCAAGTTGTCTTTGCCCAGATTGCAGATAAAATCCATATACAGTAAGAAACTCACAAAGTAGTATTGTTTTTTCTTTTTAAGGAGATGATAAATATATCATAAAAGGGAAGACTCTAAGTCATTAGATCCTTCTTTTGGGAGATCCTCATGTGTGCCTGGCTTGGAGTCAATCCTGGGAAGTCTTAGGACACTCACAAAAACGTGGCATTCCCAGGCATCCACAAGGCTTTTATGCTCCTTGGCTTGCCTCCCCAGAGCTTTTTTTGTCCCTTTCTAATCATGGCCCATTTCCAAGGAGAAAATAACCATAGAGCCCTTGGTGGACATTGGAGTCCCAGTTGTGGTCTTAGCCTCCTCCCAGGGATTTCTTCCTGCTCTGACTCTCCCACCTGATGGGCAATTCCCTGCCTGCAATGGAAAGAACAGCC
>PVKH010037540.1:0-11442 GCA_004027955.1 Chaetophractus vellerosus | reverse complement strand
TTATGGGTCCCTTAAAAAAGAGCAGATTAAACATAGTAATATTTACTCCATGTGTATTTATTAGCATTGGGTAAAGAAAATAACACAAGTAATCTAATAGCTTAAATAACAAAATTAATGATAGCTGTAGAATGCATCTTTGTTGTGAAATTTCCATTGAAATAGTTGTCTAGAAATTCAGGTTAAGGAAACAAATCCAAACTGGGAGGATTAAAGATGGCTGTAAATTGCCCCCCACATCCCTAAGATTTGAGCTGGGTGGTAGGCAGAGGCTTTTAGGTACTCATGGAGATTCTAAGTGATGGCTTGAAAGACAGTGAGGAAATTATTATTCAAGACAGAAGCAAAGGGGATTCATGTTTTTGCCACATGAAAGACAGAAAGGGAACCTAATAAATTCATGTACCTGGGTGAGGAGATTTCCAGGCAAAATGTTTTAAAGTGCCAACTGGCTTCTTTTAGCTGCTATGATGAAGTTTGGGAAGAGTAAGATGAGTGAAAAAAATGAACTGTTACGTTTTTAAAGCATAATTAAAAAAAAAAAAAGAGATAATGCAACTAGGTCTTGCTGGTTTTGAAAATAAGCCTATTTTTCATTCCCAAGATCTCCAGAGAGCCAAAGATTCTCAAAATGAAAAATGGCCCAAGGCAAGCATCAAATCTGATTGCTGCTAGTAAAGAAATTTATTTCAAGAGTGTGGCTGGAAGGTAATTTGTTGAGACCTCAGAATGATTTAAAGTTGTACCTTACAGACCCAACTCAACTACAAAATATAACATCTAAGAATATTATGAGTGTTTCCCAACAGTAGCTTCCCACTTGGCCCAATGTAGATAAGACACTATCTTGTAAAGTTATTCGATATGACCCTTTGTCAAATGGAGTTGATTTATAATTTGATACATAAGAAACACAAAGCTGTAAAAGAAAATTATCAGATTAGACTGAAAGGGATAAAGACTGCTCAAAAAGAAGAGAGAACTTTGGCTTCCAACTTACTATGGTCAGAAAAGAGGCTGAGAAAGATACTCATTTGTAAACAATGGTCTTTTTTTACAGAAAGGGAAAAATGACTCTAAGGGGGAGCCAAGAGTCCCAGGTAGAACCAAGAAGCATAAAGACCTGTTCCTAGAGAGTAGGAATGGGCCCTAACCATGAAAGTCAGGATATACCCCTGCTGGAATTTATAGTTGCTATAAACCGGTGACTTCTGCTCATCTTATTTTACTCCCTTATGAATGGGAGTATCTATATTGTAGTTCTCCTGTTCTTGTCTTATCATTGTTTTTAAGTGGGAGGCAAATAACTTGCCTCATTAATATCATTAGCTCTAAGAGGAGCCATACCTGAGTAGTCTCATGCACACATGAACCTGATTTAGATGATGAGATCCTGTACCTCAGTTCTGATACCTTAATGGAGGGGTCAGTAAACTACTGCCTGTGGACCATATCTGGCCTGCTGCCAGATTTGTTGACTGGTAGACCACTGCCATGCTCATTTGCTTTTGCACTACAGTGGCAGAATCGAGCAGCTGTGATACAAACATTATGGCCTACAAAGCCAAAAATATTTTACTTTCTGGCCCTTTATAGAAAAAAAGGCTGTCAATCTCTGACTTAATGGGATGAATTTTTTGGCGGTTCTGAGAGGAAGGAGTATATTTTGCACATAGGAGGAATGTAAATAATTTGTGGCCAGACAGTAGACCATGTGGTGGATTAAAGATGGCAGCAAATTTTTTCTCTCTCCCTACTGAGAAGTGCAGCTTATTCCCCGCCCCCTACCTTGAATCTGCACTTATCCTCTGATTACTTAACATGACAAGGTGGCAGAAGTGACCTTTGACAGTTCCTAAGACTTAAGAAGGCAGAAGCTTCTACCTTTGTACTTTTGGTGATCCCTGAGCTTCTGTAATAAGTCTGGGTACCCAGCTGGAGAAACCACATAGAGATAAGATCTTGAGACTTCATGGAGAGTGAGAGAAGTCCAGCCATCCCAGTCTCTATGCAGCTTCCAGCCTCCAAACCAGGTGCCATATGACTGCAACTTCATCAGAAAAACTCTAGCTGGACCAGCAGAAGAACTGCTGATTTGAGACCAGTCAGCTTACAGAACTGTGAGAGATAATAAAATGGCTCTAGTTTAAGCCACTAAATTTTAGGATAGTTTGTTACACAGCAATATATAACTGAAATACACACTTCCAACATCTTATTAATAAGAGTGAGAAAGCATGTCTTACTAAAATCCTGTACCCTATTTCATGTCATAGATAACACAGGAGAAAATCACCCGAGAAGCTCCTGGTTGGCTAACAGGTTATTTTTCAGAGTTGTTTTATCTTATTTTTTCCCCCAAATCCTTTTTTCATGTTAAGGGTTATTGCTTACAAATGTTATGATCTAATCCTAAATTTTGTAAATTTGACAAACTATGTGTGGCAGTTTGAGATTATTTATGAATTCCAAAAAGAGAGATGTTTGTAAACTGTTCTGTTCCGCTCAGTGTGATAACCCTTTGATTGTATTAGATTCAGCTGAGACATCTGATTAAATTGAATCTATGTTAACATTAGGGCTTTGACTCAACTACATCATTAGAGCACAACTCAGCGTTGAGTCCCAGCTCCCTTGGTGGGCTGATAAAACAGACTGTCACAGGGAAGTAGACACACAGAGAAAAACACAGAGGAAGAGAGAGAGCTCCAAAAGACACAGTAGAGGAGAGAACTTTTAGTTTTGATGCTGGATTCCAGGAGAGGGATGAGACATTCTCCTGATAGTCCACAGTTGATCTTGTGAAAAGAACAGAGCAGCTGAGCCCGGAAAGAGAAGAGCCCCCGGAAGAGAGACAAGCCCTATACCAGCCTACAGCTAAGACTGGAAGAAGCTGGGACCATGGGCCTTAAGAGGAAAGAGGAAGGCTGAACCGTCACAGACATCGCCCACCATCTTGAATCAACACGTGGCAACAGACTTTGGGTGAGAAAGTACCTCTTATGGTACCTTGAGTTGGACTCTTTAGGGCCTGAAAACTGTGAACTACTACCCCAAATAAATACCCTTTATAAAAGCCAACAGATTTCTGGTACTTTGCATCAGCACCCCTTTTGGGTGACTAATACACTATGTACTAAAGACAAGGAATGTTGCCAAGTATTGGCCTAATTAGTTTCAGAGCATGCAATAGTTCACTTTATATAGACAACTAAGTGAACAATTTTAGGAAAAATTTGGAGCCATCAATATTATTTGCAAGATAGTAAAACAATAATATTGATGTTAAGCTAACGCTCACTAAAACTTTAATCCAACTGGGAAATTTAGATAAAATTTAATAATTTTTAAGTGGCAATTAAGATTAGAAACAGTGAAATCCTTCAGAAAAAATAAAAACATGCTTATCTTTGTTTGAAATAAATGTGGAACTGCAAAAGATCAAATTACACCAGCTTGGTGACTGAAATGGCTTCATATATAATAGGTAGACATCTTATAGAAAAGAAAATACAGAGTATTTTGCTGTATCTTTATGAGGCTATAATATATTCTCACTATATCAGAAGATTCATATCCTTAAAATAAATGATCATATTCTACTTTCTAAAAAAATACATACTACAACAGATTACTTATTAGTCTAGAAAAATAAATAATTATCAGTCAGGTACACTTTATCCAATCTCTGGCAAACACATGTCTTTATCTTGTTAATCTATCTAGCAACTAGAGAAAAAAATCTTACCAGAGCTTTCCTATGTTTATAGATGAAATCTTCAGCTGATTTTGCCCATTTGGGGAGAATGACGTCATTTACTAGTTCTTTGGAAAGTTGCAGACGACCCAAATTAAATTCTAAGACATATAAAAGATAATGTATAAAATAATTTTAGGTCATTTTAGATCTAAATAAATCAAACAAATACAAATGAGAGTGTATTCCTGAGCAAAGAGAAGGCTTTTTTCCTTCTTCAGTTAAGATAGAAAGGTAAGAATAAATTTCTCTTCTAGAAAAAATTTATTCAAAAGAAAAAAAGAAAAAAAAACAGAAAAAAGCAGAGAAAACAGAAAAAATAATTCTTATCAGAATGCAGTTCATTTATTCAGTTGATATAAAATATAAGTGAAAATCGTTTTATATTAATTATTACAAGGTAAATCAGATTACTATTAACTGTTGAGAAAAGTGGGGAAAATACCATCATCCTCATCTTAATACGAGCAAAAATGCAATATTTAGTATTCTTAAATTAGAAGCAAATAGCATAATCCCTCAGTTAATTTAAGTGTGACCAATACCTTAAACTCACTCATTGGAAAAATTATATTTGTCTTATGGAAGAATAACATATTTATATACCACTATTCAAAGGAGGTACTGACATAAGAAAGATCTCTCATATATAGTTATGACACAGCATTTTGACAAAATTTCCCCAAAGATGACATTTTCTTATACATATATTGTAGGGAAAAAAGTGTTAATGCAAAAGACCTTCAAAAAAGAAGCTGACTTAAAACACCAGTGTATCCCAAGTTGGAGAGAGGTTTAATGGTTGGAGAATGGTAGGATACATAGGGTCTTTGGCTTTATGTTAGCCTAAACACTGTGTAACAGATATCATTCATTGCCCATTCCTTTTTATTTGCTAGCAGAGCCTTGATTTTGTTTGAGTGTCCACCCCCTGCCCTTTAACTCTGATTAGTCAAAGCCAATCGCAGTAATTGCAGTAATTGGTTTAGAGGTTAATATATAACCTAGCTCCAGATAATGAAGGGAGGTTATGAGAAAGGTTTCCTTCCTCTTACGAAAGAACAAGATGAATTAACAGTCCCACTTCTTTCTCACACAGTTGTATGACTATGATGCCTAGAACTGCTTTAGTCATTTGTAACCATGAGAAGAACTAGTCAAGGACAAAGCCTTAGAAGCCACTTAGAAGGACAGAATGGAAATACAGGTACACCTCGTTTTATTGCGCATTGCTTTATTGAACTGCACAGATACTGCGTTTTTTACAAATTGAAGGCTTGTGGCAACCCTGCATCGAGCAAGTCTATTGGTGCCATTTTTCCAACAGCATGTGCTCACTTTGTGTCTCTGTCACACATTTTAATTACACTTTAATTTACACATAAAGCAATTGGACACTTAACAGACTACAGTATAGTGTAAAAATAACTTTCACATGCACTGGGAAACCAAAAAATTCGTGTGACTTACTTTATTGCAATATTGGAATACTTTATTGCAGTAGTCTGGAATTGAAGCTGCAATATCTCTGAGGTATGCCTATATAGAAAGAACTTGGCCTTGATGATGAAAACACCATAACTTAGGCTTTTTTTAAATTATGGAAAATACTACAGTTTCCTTGTTTGCACAATTTTGAGCTGCTATTATTAATATCTGTTCCTAAAAGCATTCTAATTGATATACTTTGCTTTCTCCTAACCAAGCCTGTCTCAAACAAAGAGGCAATATATAATTAGAAATGATGGCAAGTAGGACAGTAGGGCCAAAACAGCATCTGGCTCTGGTGAATACACTGTTGTAAATTGTCATGCTAGGAGAGCCTTAAACTGTGTTCATATCTAATCTCTTCACACAGCCTATCCCAGATACCTTGCTTTCAGAAACCCCAGTGCAACGGCTGACTCAGGATCAGACTCAGTCAATAGATTTATCTCATTTTCTGAAAGTCACCAATTCTGATGGCCTTACACTGAAAGTCAGATTCCCTGCCTCCAAACAGCCTGTCTCAGTGAATAATCAAAGCGATGTCAAGCCCTGGATATGTCTCTGTCAAATAATTCTACTAAGCAAAGGGTTAAATGCTAATATTACCTACTAAGGGAGGAAAAAGAAGTTGGTAATATTCCTTTGACACTTTGACTTATACCTTATCATTATTTTCACTTTTGCCTCTTCTATTAAATCAGGGGCCAGCAAACTTTTTCCACAAAGGATAAGGGATTAAATATTTTTGGTTTTGTGAACCATATGACCTCTGTTGCAACTACTCAAATATGCAGTTGTACTGTGAAAGCAATCAGATAATATGTAAATAAATGGGCTGGTTGTATTCCAATAAAACTTTGTTTATAAAAAACAGGCCCATAGATCTGCAGTTTGCTGATCCCTGGTCTAAATCTTCACCTTCCACTCAAAGGGTTTTCATCTAAATGGCTATATGGCTGAAATAGGACATGACAATTTTTGATTCTCTAATAAACACTTTAATTTGATAAATTCTCTTACTAATTCAATTTTGACTCATTTATCTTAGTTCCCTACAGCAGCATACTGGAAAGTAAGACTGGTACCTGGGCCCTGTCACTGAGTAGTCCCTAGACAATGTGAACCTTAAATAACCTGTAGGACATTGCAAAAATGTCCTGAAAGACATTTTCTAGGCTCCTTTGCTGGGACCTGTTGAGTCAAATTCTTAATCCCCCATTTCTTACGATTTTGATTTTCCAAAAATTCTGGGAAATAGAAGAATTCAGGAATAAGCTCCTTCACATCATATGGATTATCCATTAGAGCTTGCCAGGTAGCAGGGATGGAATGGAACTGTCGATCTGCACAGTCAAACCTGCATGTGGAGATTGGTAGAGAACAGTGAAAGATGGCAACAACTCCCTTTAGGTTTCCTAGTGATTGAGGCTTCTCTTTTCTTAATCTTTCTCGTTAATGTCTAAAAATACAATTTGCTCTAGTTATTACGATGGTCTTTCATATTTTTTGTAAGACACTAAATCCTGCAGAATGGGTATAGCTCAGTGGTTGAGTACCTGCTTGGCATGGATGAGGCCCTAGGTTCAATCCCTGGTATTGCCTAAAAAAAAGAAACTAAATCCTTTCATTCAAATCAGTAGGATTACGTTAGTTTATAAAAAGCTGAAAATCAAATCACACTGGAGAAAACTTTCAAGTAATTAAATTTAATATAATCTTAAAGAGTTTTCTCAAAACAGCAAGGTTTTTGTTTAGTAAAATCAATTTCAGTAAGTAACCACTCTACTATACTATTAATCTATTTAGTTAAAAGAACTATAGGAATGCTACTAATTTAATCCGTGATACATAAACATCTTCACAAACTGTTCTGGCCAAAATCAGAGGGAAACAGCTCTGATTTTTATTTTTATTTTTAAGTTCCTTCATAGACAGTCAGTGCCCATAGATGGAAGAAGATCAGTGGTCACAAAACACTTTTATTATGCTTCTCCTAATCATAAAAAGGACAAACCCCTCTGTTTCTTTTCCTTTGATATTGTTTTCTGGGATTTATTTTAGTAAGTGGTAGCTTTGAGTCTGAAAAGGCAAGGCCACACTCTATGGAATAAAGTGACACGACTGTGGTGCAAGTTGCTATATGGTGCCTCCTGGGAACACAGGCTGAGGCACAACAGAGGCTCCAAGCAAATGACCACTTTATTGCTTGCACAGCACAAAGGGTCCAAACGAGCAGGGGAAAAGATCACCCTACCTTGCTTGGTCCCCTGGGGAGGCCAACTACTCAGCAGCTCATAGGCCTCTTGATGCAAGACTCCTGCACTGACTGAGCGCTGAGCTTTGATACATGCCAGGGGGAGGAAGCTCTGCCAATGAACAACTTTGTGCCCTGGCATGCAGCTGGGACTGATTAAGATTTAATGGCTCTCCCAGCAGCCTATGGTCTCTTGGGGAAATAGAAACATACCAGACACCTGCATGCAAATAAGTACAAATGGCAACATAACAAATACCTACACACAAACAAGCAAGAGGTGAAAAGGAGAGGGATAAGTGAGGGCTGGGAGATGTTTGTCCTTGACTTCCTCAACCATGATTCTTTTTATGCCTACTAATCTGAGGTGGAGCTGATCATTTTATATTACTTATCAAAACTTTGAATTTAATTATAGATGATACACTGGGTCATCTCCAAAGCCTAATGGTGACGTATCCACACTAAATGTATCACAGTTTTAGTGGCAGAATCTTTTAAAAAAACAGCTTTATTGAGATATAATCCACATACCATATAATTCATCCATGTGAAGTGTACAAGTCAATGATTTTTAGCATATTCACAAAATTGTACAACCACCCCCACAATCTATTTTAGAACATTTTAATAACCCCCAAAGTAAACCTTGTGCCCTAGTGGTCACTCCCCATTCACCACACCCTCATGCCCCCTGGCAATCACCAATCTATTTTCTGTATCTATAGGTTTCCCATTCTGGACATTTCATGTAAATGGAATCATACAATATGTAACTTTTTGTGAGTAACTTCTTTTACTTAGCATATGTTTTCAAAGGTCATCATGTTGTAGCATGTATCAATACTTCATTCCTTTCATTCATCCATGGCCAAATAATAATCCATTGTATGGCTATGCCACATTTTATTTATTCATTGATCAGTTGATGGACATTTGGGATGTTTCTACTTTTTGGCTATTCTGAATATTGCCGCTATAAACATTTGTATACACGTTTCTAGGTAGATATGTGTTTTTCAATTATAGCAGGTAGATGCTTAGAAGTGGAATTGCTAGATCATATTGTAAGTCGAAGTTTAAAATTGCCAATTTCTCTACATCCTTGCCTACACTAGTTATTTCTGTCCTTTTTATTATAGTTATCCAAGAGTGTATGAAGTGGTGCCTCATTGTGGGTTTTCTGTGTTTTTTTTTTTTAAGATTTATTTTATTTATTTTTCCTCACCCCCTCATTGTTTGCACTTGCTGTGTCCATTCATCGTCGTTTTTTAAGAGGCACCAGGAACCAGGACCTCCCATGTGGGAGGGAGGCACCTAATCGCTTGAGCAACCTCTGTTCCCTGCTTTATTGTGTCTCTTATTGTGTTTTTCTTCTTGTGTTTCTTGTTGCATCTGCTCACTGCATCTGCTCACTGTCTTGCTCATCTTCTTTAAGAGGCACCAGGTACTGAACCTAGGACCTCCCATGTGGTAGGGAGGAGCTCAATTGCTTGAGCCACATCCACTTCCCCTCATTGTGGTTTTATGTTTTCCTGATGGCTAGTGATATTGAGAATCTTTTCATATATTATTTGACATTTGTATATCTTCTTCAGAGAAATGTCCATTCAGATCCTTTGTCCATTTTTAAATTGGGTTGTCTTTTTATTATTGAATGGTAAGAGTTCTTTAGATATTCTAGATACAACTCCCGTATCAGATATATAATTTGAAAATATATTCTTCCTTTGAGTTGGTTATCTTTTTCACTTTTTTGATGGTGTTCTTTGAAGCACAAACAGAACCTATTTTTGAGATTATTAATTTATTCATGAAATCATTTAAAGCTGAAAAGACTCTTATACTTTACTGCACCTTATGGTGAGGAAACTACATACTACTGTGATATATGTAACATTTGGGGATTTGTATTGACCTTGGAGACAAGAGTCTCTTCTTTAAAGCCTAGGTGTATTGTACTTGAGGCAGGGATAAAAGACCCAGGATAATCATGAGAAATAGAAGTTTTAAGAAAAATGAGAATGAAATAAGCAATGTTTACATAAGCTTCTTGGGGAAGGCAACATGGTACTGTTAAAAAAATAAATCAACATGGACACAAAATGTGAATAAGTAGGCAGCCACTTGAAGGATACACTAGGGAACAGAGGATTCATGGAGAAAATGTGAAAAATAGGTAAGTTATCATACTCATAGGTAATATGACAGTAAGTGGTGTCATAGACCTGTTTGTGCTGTTTCTAATATTCCAAGAATCCCTCTTTTTATTCCTCCTGGTAAATCAATATTTTTAGGAGGACTATATAGGCACTGGTTATGGTTGAATCTCTGGTAGAGGTTTTAGATCAACCTCTTAATCAGAACTAACTCTAAATCTCTGAAAGGTTGCTGAAATCAATAAGAATAACCAAGGTACACTGGGAGAACAGAAAAAAGGAATTTTCCTTAAGGCACTTGCTTAATTTGAGTAACCTAATCTCAATTTAGTTTGGCATAGTCTATGTTTATAGATTATGATATGATATGATATGATATGATTCATATCAAAGCCTACTAGAGAGATTGTAAAAAACACCTGGCCCTGTTATACAATACAAGACATGAAAGCAAATAGTTTTCAAAAATAACTAAGACAATACTTTATTTACCCAAAACATACCTTCCACTCTGAAGCTGGATGTGGAGGGTGGTGAATGGTTCTGTACGAATAAGGTAGTGCATGACCCCCGCAGAATTGGAATAGTGAGTACCATAATGAAACTTATCAATAGTTCCCATAGGATCCTCAAAATTTTCATATCTAAAAAGAGAAACTAAAGTTTTATAACCACCGACAATAAAATTAAATCAGGGGACACAAGTGTACTGTATTGCCGAAAACAGTTTTAAAAAAGTAAGTTCTTATGTTTCATTATCAAACTATGTATTTGCATCACACCATCTTAATGAAAAAAATTTTATTCATTAATGCTTTCTTCTGGACAATGAAATATCACTAATACTGGACTCTGGAACAGTTCTGTATTACAAAATAATTCATGTTCAGTTTAGAAAACGGAGAAAGCACAGGAAAACTAAGAAGAAATTTAAAATCAACTACAATTCCACTTCCCCAAGATAATTATTAACATTTTGGTAAAAATCTTTCCCTCCCTAATACATAAATTAATATTCAAATTTTTTAATATGAATGTTCTGTATGTAAGAAATATATTTTTCACTTAACAATTTTTCATGAACATCTTTCCAAATGATTGAATAATCTATTTTTAACAGGTACATGATATTGAACTGCATGGATGTATCACAATTTATTTCTTTTGGACATTCAGATTGTTTCCATTTTTATGCTATTATAAGCAGTGTGATAATTAGGCATCCTTTTGTGGCCAAGGTTATGGGGAAAAAATATGGAAGACCACTCAAAGATTATGGAAATGAATGATTAACAATCTAAAGATTAAAAATGAGATTGTGGATAGTAAGAAGACTTAAACCAGATTATTAACAAAGGATATGTAGTAATTCTGCAAGCTCAATCACTGATATATATGTAATTGGTCTACATGGCAACATCTGAATTAGTAGAAATAAAATCTGAATAAGAATGAACAGTTTTCTGGAGGCAATAAACATTAAAATTTTTAAACCAAAATAGTAAAGTGTTCATCAACCTGAGGGAAATTTCCTTTTACATAGTAATTATTAATATTCAAGGGAATAAAAATGGTTTTCAGGTCAATGTTATTTAACCCATATAAAAATATACTATAAACTTAATTTCTTTGATTACCAAAAATATAAGGAACAATGTTCAAGAAAAAAAATTTTGAGGGGGTAATTGTCAGAAAATAAGTTTGACTAATGGCACGAGGCAAATAAATACACAAACAAAATTCTACTCTTGAGCTGATAAATCAATTATTATATATTTTTTTAA
>PVKH010037539.1:0-11445 GCA_004027955.1 Chaetophractus vellerosus | reverse complement strand
TCGGCTCACTCCAACATCAGAACTGCTTTTCAAATCTCCTTCTCCAAATCTCCTCTCTGCTTCTCTCTAATCTCTGCTTCTACTTGAGACCACCCCCACCAAGGGGTGGGGCTCAACATCTCACTGACGTGGCAATTAACGCCCTACTCATAACTTAATCATGCCCAGATGAACAGATGAGCTTACAAACATAATCTAACTTATATTTTTGGAATTCATAATTAATTCAAACTCAAACCACTACAGTCACTGAAGGAAGATTTAGGGTGGGAGAAGTGCTGGGGGCCAGGACGTTGGTAGGCAGGACGGGACCAGGAACCAGGTAATGACAGAGCCTGTTCTCAGACACTGCATATGTGTCTCAGCGAAACCAGTGATGACCAATAATCCTTTTTTCTACTCTCAGGTTCTCCTGGGAATAGATTAACTTGGAAAATCATTTGTATTAAAGTACAAAATACTGATAATAGATGAACCATTGATACAATAGAAGATGAAATAAAAAGAAAGAGTGCAAAATGTATAGTGAAATGGGAGCTATACAAGGGACTTTTAGGTATAGGGTTTAGGCTGGGAGAATATGAAATCAATAAACATACTCATTTACCAAGTCAGACCCCAAGACTGGGGTTTTATTCATAACATATGAGTCAGAGGTTAGGAAATGTTTTTCAATAAAGATTATTATAAGTGGAAATTAAAATTAAACTTTCCAGAAGGACAATTTTTGAGAAGAGTAAGCAAAGGATAAGAATAAACAAAGAGATAATTAATAATGCCTCAGTTTTATTGATCAAATTTTAAATAACTCAAACTATCCGGACAGACATTAAGCCTGCACATTTTAAGAAAGCAACCTGTTTTCAGCCATTAAAAATTAAGAGCAAACTTCTGAGTATTAAATGAAAAAAGGACAATATATTAACATTAGCCAAGAACAAAAGATGATGGCATCTCCCTGCTTAACCAACTTTACCAGATTCATTCAGAAACAGAGATTTCAGCAAAATGTCTATTTATTGCAATGGCAACTTTACCATTAACTGACGAGGGGGAAAAAGCATGGCATATTTGCAGAATGGCCAGTGGCTTCCTAAGAATGGAGTACTGTGTCTGTGGAGAGAAGGTGGTAACTGAGGCTGTGCAAGCAGACAAGGGCAGATAATGATGTCGCTTGAGTGACATACTATGACACTGGCACTGCATCCCCCAAGTAGAAGCTTGGGTGGAAGCATGATAGAAAATTGCTTAGTTTATTGGAGCAGGTACGTGGAGAATGGGAGTGAGAAGGTGGTTATACTAAAAGCAGTTTGTCTGGGTTAGATCGCTGCGGTATTCCAGGAGTGGGATGATGCTTAAACTAGATTAGTGAGGGCATGAAGACAAGAAGAAAAATCTTTCAATGCATTAAGGAAGTTAATTCAAAGGATATGGAGATTGGTTAGACTTGGGAGTGACTCCAGTGCTTTGATTTGGCCAGTTAACTGGATGGTGAGGCTATTAATTGGAATGAAAAAAAAAAAAAAAAAAGAACAAGCTTTAGAGGAAAACAATGAGTTCAGATGGGTTACATTTTTATTTGTGGTGCTTTTGGATAATCCATATAGCAACACTTAGTAGGAAGTTGGAAGTAAGAGTCTAGGAATTCAGGAGAGAGTTCTAAGATGGAAATTCAGCTTTGGAGATGATTTATTAGATTGTAGTGCAAGCTCTGTGTGCCAGTGGCCCAGAGTCAACAATCCAAATGTCCACAAGAAACCAGGTATAAAACTTTACAAAGTGATGCCAGATAGGGTATCTTAAAGAACCCAAGCCCCATGTAAGGGCCCTCTAAATCAGAGTTAAGTCAAATCACAAAATTAGCCAAACTAAAACCCTCCAAGTTTGTAGAATAAATTGATACGTTTAGTCCAAGGGCATACTTTCTCTATTGTACAAAAAAAACACATAAGCAAAAACACATCTAAGGAACTGGGAACATAAATATTCTGCCGAACGTACACCTAATAAAAGTGAGTAAGGGCTACAGGCCAATTTGCTGACCAGTGCTCTTCCCTCTACACCTTGTGGGGGTTAAAGGTACAGACGACTTGGTGACAGTGACCGAAGAGAAACGCTGCGAGGAAGGCGTTTGCCCGATGGAGAGCAGCCCGCGGCCTCCTCCCCCTGCCTTTGCCCAGCTCCGCGGACAGAGTAGGACGCTGACAGCCAGGAAAGGGTGGCACCTGCGTGAGCGGCCTCCCGCCTCGGCCCTTCCCTCGTGGCTGGAGCCCACGGCCTCGGCACAGCTTCCAGGCCCCGCAGCTGTCCGCGTGGGTCTCTGCGCGCAGCGCCCCAGCCGCCGAGCTCCCGCCGCGGCCGCGACGTTAGGGCTGCGCGAGCTCCTAGAGGTGCCATCCAGGGAGCAGCGCCCACAGGAAGGGTCCGGCCAGTGCTGATGCCGGGCCTCCGGGAGCAGGAAAGGCCGGAACTAAAGGCGCCCCCTGTGGGACTGAGCCCCACTCGTCCTGTGGTCAAGTGAGTATGAGCTTCCGTGGCCGTGTTAGGACCGCGCTGCGGCCGGGCGTTCCCAACGCCATTCCGTCTTAGTTGAGTTTCACTTTTGCGGCTCAAAAGAACCCGATCTGTTTTTACTTATGAGGAAACAGATGTGGAAAGATTAGATGATACGGCCAAGGCCTGATTGTAACCGGTAAGGGCAAGATTTGAACGCGTTGGACTCTTTCCACTATACGATTCTCCATTTTCTCAATTTCAGGCATCAGTAGGGCCCTCGGGAGGACTCAAACGGTAAGAATTCATGGGTTATGGAAATGGAGGGAAAAGTTGAATGAAGAATTTGAAGACATGGTCTCAGACTTCAGATATGGCTATAGATGAGATCTTGTCGATAAAAAGAAATAAGAATCATCACACACTGGAGATTCAGGGGAGAAGATTGTCAAAGCCACGGTGAGGAAGGTAGAAAAAAGATGAAGCAATTTAAAGACTCTTTGGTTGCAATTAACAGAAACGATCTCTTACTAGTTTTAGCAAACTGAAGGTATATTTACTGTGTATATATTTGAATGTTCACATAGTAGAAGGACAAGAAGGCAGGCAGGTTTCAGAAAAAAAGTGGAATCGCATCTCTGCTTTTCTCCCGGTGGCTCTCTATTCTCACTCTCAAAACTTACTTTCTTAACAACTCCATCAGTTAGGATAGAACATGACAATGACACTGCTCCTAAGCAGTTACCTCTTCTCATCAAGAGACAATTGGAGACAATGTGGGAAAGAGTATATCATGGGCCCAACTTGAGTTATTTACTCACCCTCACCCCAATGAAGCTAGGATCCTCATGTATATTACATAGGAAGCTACAGAGGACTGATAGGAGTCCTGCAGAAATCGCAAAGTTTATCCACATTCTGATGATAGCTCTCTGTGAGCTGTTATTATGCACTCTTCCAGCATTTGTATAGGTCCCTAACTTGTGAAGCCACATTTCCAAATTGCATGTATAACACTTTTCCAGCCTCCCCTGCCAATTGTGTAGGCATGTGGCAAAAGCTCTGCCACTCAGGCTCCCCTGCAACATACTTTAATTTGGAAGGAAGCAACAGGAAGCGAGAGAACTAATCATGGTACAAAGAGTTCAGTTTCCTCTGACTCTGTAAATGTGGGGATATTACTAATTCCTAGAGAAAAGGGAATTGATGTGATCAGGGAAGCCAAAACATACTATTTACTACAGTCTAATTTAAGGTTATCAAAGAAACAAAACCATTTGAAAAGTAACTATTGGATTTCATTAGAATTTTAATTTCAATGGTTTGATGTAGAAACATGCCTCAGGAGATCGAAAAGTAGTGAAAACTTAGCATCTGTAGAATTAAATGTCCATCACAACTTTACATATCTTAACTGAAAAAATAATTAATGTGTCTTCACATTTTTCTACAGCAAAGAAAAACGTTTATCCTTTCATTTCTCTGTTGCATCTTTGTGAAAATGCCACGAGGTTCAGTGTTGATAAGAGAGGAAACAAGAATGTTGGGGGTAAGAACTGAATGCTAATTGAATAAATAAATGACTATACTGTTGCAATTTCCATTAAAAAAAAGGGGGAATCTTCTTAAACACTTCTATTATGAGCTCTCCAAGTGGAGGAGGTTTGATGAAAATATTCTGAAATTGTTATTTGGCATCTGCATTTTCAACTTGCAGCCTGAATATATACGCTATAACTCAGGCTAAAATTAAATAAAGCAGAGGTTATGACTCTATCATCATATTTAAATAACCCAACACCATCAAAATCCATTTATTGTCCCAGAAATGGATAGAAAATCCTTTTTTGGTAGATATAAATTACTTCAAGTTAAGCTGATTGCATGGTCCTAAATGAGGTGGTCAGTTTGTGGATGTCTGTACAGGGAGGCTGCACACCATAGAGCTTTGTGGATGGTGGTCATGATAGCACTGTGCCCTTAACATCATGTCCATACATGCTACGCTTTTCACCACAGTCCCTCCCCATCAGATCTTGTAGGTTATATCCTTTTGCATTATTCACCCATGTTGTTGGATGATGAAACCAGATTTAGAGTCAAACTAGCAGGATTAAAGCTTGGTAAAGGAAAATTCCCAACATTGCAAGTCAACAGTTGCCTCCACTTATTTAAGGTCAACCTGATCCTCTGCCAGAACCATACAAAAGATTTATACAAAGCAAAAGGAGAGACACCAATATTTCCTCTCCTCATTCCCAATTCTATGGCATTAAAGGCATGGATTCCCAGCCCTCTTTCAATGTAAATGTCCTAGGAATTGCATAGGAATATTTGAAATGTGTCTAAGAGTAAATAGGACTGTTACTGGACACAATACTGTACTTATAGTGAGATCCACCATTATCTACAAACACAAAGGGTTCAGCTCCAATTTCATCCAATAAAACATTCTAACTTCCAGTTCTGGTCAAGATGGAGTGATATACTTCTCCTTATTGCTATCACTAGTGCAGCTGAAAACTCTAGACAAATATAGGAAAACTCTGAAAGGTACAGAGAAGGAGGAGGAAGACTTAGGGAATTGCAAGACAAGGAATGGCACAGTGGTGAATTTCCTGGGTTTTTGTTGTTTGTTGCTGTTGTTTTGCCTCATTTGTTCCAAAATGTTTGCTCAAGAAGCCTGCACAACCCATAAATACTAACAAGCACAGGCAAAATAAATCCACAAGTAAAGCTTATTTTCTCTGGACATACCCAAGAAAGGTACAGCCTAGCAAGACTTTTGACAATAGCACCCTACCCCAGCCCAACACCAGAGTAGAAACTGAGGCCCCTGTACCGTTTGATGTAATTATGAATTCCAAAAATCAATATTGAATCATGCTTGTAAACTGATCTGTTCATTAGGGAGTTGACTGGGCCATGTCAGTAGGGCACTGAGCCCCGCCCCTCGGTGGGTGTGGTCTCAAGTATAAAAGGCAAGGCCATAGACAGAGGGAGCAGATTCATGATGCAGATTTGAGAAGCAGTTTTGATGTTGGACTTTGGATGTTGGAGAGAAGGCCCCGGGAGAAGAGAAGTGAGCCGTCTGCCTGATAGTCTACAGCTGGCCTTGTGGAGGAACCAGAAAAGCTAAGCCTGGAGAAAAACACAGAAACGCAGCCCCAGAAAGAGAGGAACCCAAAAAGCCTGAACCCTGGCAAATGTCAGCAGCTCTCTTGCTCCAACACGTGGCAGTGGACTTTGGTGAGGGAAGAAATTTATGATTTGTGGCCTGGTAACTGTAAGCTTCTACCCCAAATAAATACCCTTTATAAAAACCAACCAATTATTGGTATATTGGTATATTGCCCCTTTTGGCTGACTAACACAGCCCCACTCCCATGGCATTAAGAAGAGACCATGTGGGAACGTATATTCCACCATCATCTGGCTGTAAGAAGGCACACAGAGTGGTGTCATAGGAAGATGAGTGAGAAGGTAAGACTTTCACCACTTGCCAGCAGTAATGAGCCCCCTACACCTGCTTCCACAATAACAGTAGAGGCCACGTGGTGGAACAAAATGAGGTGACCTTCCTCCAACCACCAGGGTGGTGTTAAGGCAGAAACCTATTGAAGAGCATAAAGACACCTGATCCCAACAATAATAAGGCCTTCCCCACGCAGGCTGTCAATAGACTTTAAGTGGGGATTACAACCTTCTACCCACACCCAGGAGTAATAAGGTTGTGATCCATTGCCCTTGCCATCACAGTATCAGGAAGTATCAGCTGAAACAGAAGATTTAAGTACTATCCTGAGTCACATAAAATAATATCCCAAAGAATCCTAATGCAATTTATAATTACTCAACATATAAAGAACCAGGTGAATCTCAACTTCCATGAAAAACGACAATTAACAGGTGCCAGCACAAAGATGACACAGATGTTATCTGACAAGGATGTGAAAGCAGACAAAAAAAATTTCAATGAGCATATACAAACATGTTTCAAACAATGAAAAATAGAAAGTCTCAGCAAAGAAATGAAAGATTTAAAGGGGAATTTAACGGATATTTTAGGACTGGAAAATACAGTAAAAACTTTAAAACTCATGGATAGTTTCAGCAACAGAGTGGAGAATATAGAGGAGAGAATCAGTAAGCTTGAATATAAAATAATAAAAATTGCCCGTTTGAACAGCAGAGAGAATAATTTAAAAAATAATAATAATGACAGAACCTCAGGGAGTTGTGGGCCACTAACAAAACATCTAACATTTGTGATGGTGGAGATTTGAAAGGGCAAGGCTGAATAAGTATTCAAAGAAATAGTGGGTGAAATTTCCCCCAAATTTGGTAAAAGACAGAAATCTACAGATTTAAGATGCTGGCCAAACCCCAAACAAGATAAACCCAAACAAATTCAGGACAAGACACATCATAATCAAATATCTGAAAACTGAAGGAAAAGATAAACCTGCAAAACAATGAGGTAAAAACATCTTACCTACAGAGATTTCTCATTAGAAACTGTGGAGACCATAATAAAGTGACTCAACCTTTTACAGGTGTTGAAAGAAGAAATCTTTCAAACCATATTCTAAATCTAGTAAAAAATATTCTTCAGGAATGAAAGGGAAATCAAGACATTCTAGATGAAGAAAAACTGAGAAAATTCAGAAGTACTCTGAAAAAATGGCTAAATTCTAGGAACAGAAAGTAAATAAGATATCTTGAAACATCAAGAAGGAAAAAAGAACAGGCTCTCTCTGCCTAGAGAAGCCCACACCAAATCATGCTGTGTATTTCCATCTTTTTCTCCCATTTCTCAGCAAGCTCTGTTCTTTCCCCCATTTCCCAAATAAATTCTTTTTCGTGGACTTAAAAAAAAAGTACAATGGAGAGAGTAAAAATATGTGTAAATACAATACTTTCCTTCTTGAGTTTGTAAAATTATGTTAGACAGTTGAAGCAAAAAAAAAAATACAACATTGATGTGGTTGCCAATGTAAATGTAGGAAAGGTAATAAAAACAGGAAAATAAACAGTAAAATAAACCCAAAGCAAACAGAAGGAGAAAATAGTAAATACTAGAGTAGAAATCAATCAAATTGAAAAGGGAAAGCATAGAAAATGAATGAAACAAAAAGTTAATTTTTAAAAACTTTCATTAAAATTGACAAACCTTAGTTGACTGAAAAAGAAAGGAAAATGGAAAAGAAAGAAATAATATCAGAAATTAAGTAAACGATACCACTACATACACTGCAGATTTCAAAATAATGAGAATACAGTGAACAACTGTAAACACATAAATATGACAAGTAACATGGACCGATTTCCCAAAATCACAAACTACCACAACTTGCTCAATATGAAATAGATAATTAGAATAGCTCTATAATTTTTAAAGCAGTTGAACTTATAATTTAAAAACTCCTAAAAGAGAAATTTCCAGGCCCAGATGATTTCACTGGAGAATTCTACCAGGTGTTTTAAGAAGATTTAACAGCAGTTCACAATCTTTTCCAGAAAACAGAAGAAGAGAGAACATTTCCCATCTTAGGTTTATAGGTCTGATAACAAAAAAAAGACCAAAGCAATAAAAACGAAGAAACCTACAAGGTCTGATGTTGTACTATAGTTGTAACCTTTGAGAGAAAATGGGCTCAGGTTACCCAGGATGTCTCTGTATTTTTACAAATTGCTGTGAATCTAATTATTTCAAAGGAAAACATTTTTTTAAAATCCTGCATCCATCACTAAACTCAGGCTTCTGAGAATGTCAGTGGGTCCCAGGTCAGGCACGGCACTAGTGGGCAAAGTCCTATGTGCCCAAATCTCCACTGACTCCTCCTGCTGCCACGACCTGTCAGAAGTGCCACAAAATGCATGGTTTAGTGTTGATTAGAGGTCAGAGTAATCTCCAAGGGAGAAGAATACCACCACCAAGTAGCCACTTCAGAAACAGAAGCCCATGATAAACTTCAAGTGTAAGTTGTCCTGTTTAAGAAGATCTGTGAGAAAAGGGATGTCAGAGTCCCCAGGCATTGTAGAAAACCAGGTTGTAGTAAGGGAAGAGATGCCAGATTCTGATCTCCATTACCTCTCCTTCAGTTTTTCAAACTTAATGTTTACCCACTGTGGGGGCAGGGTGGGGGTATGAGTGGGAGCAGAGTGGGTGAAGCATTTAGCTGTGACTCAAGGCAGAAGAAGGCACATCTGAGAAATAGGTACCTGAATCCAACTGAAAGCCCCAAAATGAGATTTTAGAGAACTCTCAGTAGCAGGTTTTAATGTCTCTTCTCCTATGACTCAGAATCTATCATAATGGTTTCACTGGGCAGAAATCATCTGACTCCCCAGACCAGGCAATTGTCCCTGGGAAGAGTTACAGAAAACCAGGGATCCCGAGGGCTCAATATCCTTCTTTCATACATTTTTATAAAGGACCCAGCACTGTGGTACAAGTCACAGGAGTAGGAAGAACCAAAGGAATCAAAGCAAAGTCCAAATCCCAGGTATGGGAGGATGAGAGAAGGGTAGATAGTGTCAGAATCACAAAGTCCACTTGCCTGTAGAACAGAAGAGTTGCACCTGCAGGTAGGGATTGTTGACCACACAAGGACTGATGAGTCTTGATGGAGATCAATTCATGCTGTCTGACCTATTGAACCAAGCAGATAAACGGGATCCCTGTACACTTTTAGTAAAATATGTAAATAGTCACTGTATGTGCAACTGTTCTGCATATGAGTTTAGGGTTGAGAATCCTGAAGTTCTGTTAGGTCATCACTTTCTTTCTCCACTGTGGGTTTTTCTTGATGCATGTTCTTTTCAAAGGATAGACTGAAATATATAATAATGAGTAATAAATGATGGTGTTCTTTTCTCCCAGGCCATGCAAATAATGACTGGTGTGATTCATTACTTCCTGGGACTGATTTGGGTAGAATTGTTTTTCGCACAAAAGATAATATTTGAAAAAGGCTATGTTCCTATCACATTGATGCTGGGATACCCAATATGGTCACCCATATTTGTGAGTAAATAATCTAATCTTTAATTGTTATTCATTATTTTATTCATAGTATTTAGTGACTGCTTCTGAGCCAAAGAGTGTGCCAGAGAGAGAACACTAAGAATGCACGGCCCCTGTTCTCAGTGTACTCATTCTTATATCTAGCTGAAAAGAAATATAACATCACAAAAAACATCTTAGATTCTTAGCAGTGAAATTCTCTCATTAGATAGTCTAATTAATTAAAGGGCCACTTTGACAAGCTTCTTGAGAGTGGGAAACAATGCTAAGACTCACAAGGGCCATTTTGGGAACACAGAAAATGGTTGGTGACAATTCAACAACTCATAAGGGGCAAGCCAGATGAGAGAGAAAAAGTGCTGCGGAAAGAGTGGGATATGTAGGACTTCTGTAGGAAAAGAAAATGAGATCTTTGAATTATGTTGGTCTAAGAAGAATTTACAGGAAATGAACAGAGATTTCTAAAGTAAATTTTATTGTGTCTGAGTATAGGTGAGGATGTGCCATCGTCCTCCACTTTCCCCTCAAAATCTTCAGTAAAATTTCTTTATAATAAGGATACATTGAGATTTAATTATTCAATCAACACTTATTGACCAGGCCCTGTTCTAGGTTCCAAAGATACAATAGAAAAATGACACAAAGACCCTTAATTACATAGAGCTTTTTCCTACTAGGGGGTAGTGGTTTAGAATATGATAAGACTATAGAAAAAAAAGTAGAGGACAAGAAGACTCAAATTTCTGGGAAAGTGGTGAAAGGATATAGGTTATCATTTAAAATGCATGGTTGATGTAGGCCTCATTGAAGAAGTGAGTATATTAGTAAGCTATTCCTATATAAATCTCCACCACAAAACTCAGTGGCATACAACCACAAGCAAGCATTTATTTCTCATTCATGCATCTGTGAGTTGGCAGAAATTCAGCTGATCTAGGCTAGGACTAGTCAGGTTTGGCTTCAAGTTACTTATCTGGTCCAGTTCTGCTCCCTTTGTCTCTCATCCTCTTTGGGCCAATGGCTCCTGGAGGCATATTCGCTTGATCAAAAGTATGAATGCAAGAGGAAAAGCCTCATCTCACAAGAACATTTTCATCCATGTTTTGGGTCATGTTTACTAGCATACGCCAAAGCAAAGTAAAATAGCCAACACCTAAGAGAACAGTCAACCTACTATGATGAGACCATGGCAAGGGTATAGAAGTACAATGTTATTACATGGAAGTAAACAATTATGACCAATAATTCAAACTACTACAGTGACACTTGAGCAAAGATGTGGAAAAGTGAGGATTCTAGCCACTCAGATAATGGAAGGAAAACATGCCAGGAGAGGAAATAACAAGTACAAAAGCTTCAAGTTCTGGTGTGTCTTTTTTTTTTAATTATATTTTTTATTTGCCCCTCTGAACATGATATTTTTCTGATGGCATCACCACTGATGATTTTTTAAATATGTTTTTTATTTATTTTTAAAAGATACTTAGATTACATAAATTGTTACATAAAAAATCATTAGGGAGACAAGTAGACAACAGAAGAAGGAAAAAAAATGAACACAGCAAGAACAAGCAGAAAGGGGAAGATATATAATTTTTTTAAAAAATCATTAGGGATTCCCATGTACCTTACTTCCCAGACCTCCCACATTTCCCCACATTTACAACTTCTTTCATTAGTGTGATACATTCATTGCAATTGATGAACACATTTTGGAGCTTTGCCACTAAGCATGGACTATAGTTTACATTGTAGTTTACACTCTCTCCCACTCAATTCTGTAGGCTATGGCAGGATATATAATGGCCTGTATCTGTCACTGCAATGTCATCCACGTCAATTCCAAGTCCTAAAAATGCCCCCATAATACACCTCTTTTTCCCTCTCCCTGACTTCAGCACCTCCAGTGGCCGCTGTCTCCA
>PVKH010037538.1:0-11445 GCA_004027955.1 Chaetophractus vellerosus | reverse complement strand
ACTCTGGCATCAAATATAGGTTTGAATAGAAGAGACATTTGGACCATGTGCAATGTAGACATATTTTGGTCAATTTCTATCACTCTCTGGAGCGAGAATTCCAAGTTAGGGCCCACTAGTAAGGCACCAAACTCTGAGATTATCTGCCCTGGTATAGGACCTGGATATCTTCAAAGACCTCTGGTGGCCCTCTGTTTGGAGTGATTTCCATATTGGAAGTCTCGGAGGTCCTACCGGGGTTTGCATAAGTGTTATTCTAATAGCTTTGTTGTGCGTTTTTCAGGATTTTCCAGATATAGGATCATATCATCAGCAAAAATTGAAAGTTTTCTTTCTCCTTTCCTTTTTGGATAATTGTTTTCTTTATCTAGCCTAATTCATCTAGCAAGCACTTCTAGTACATTATTGAATAACAGGGGTTACAGTCAGCATCCTTGTGTTGTTCCTGATCTCAGTGGGAAAATTTGTCTTTCACTATAGAGAACAATGCTAGCTGTAGGTTTTTCATACATGCACTTTAAGATATTGAGAAAGTTTCCTTCTATCCCTATCTTTTGAAATGTTTTTTTTTTATCAAGGACAGGTGCTGTATTTCATCAAATGCTTTTTCTGCATCAATTGAGAGGATCATGTGAGTTTTCTTCTTCAATTTATCAATTTGCCTTACTACAATAATTGATTTTCTTGTGTTGAACCACCCTTGAAAACCTGGGATAAAACCCATTTGGTCATGATGTATAATTCCTTTAATGTGCTTTTGGATTCTGTTTCCAAGTATTTTGTTGAGGATTTTTGCATCTATATTCATTAAGGATATTGGTTTGTAATTTTTTTTCATAGTATGTTTATCTGGTTTTGATATTACAGTGATGTTGGCTTCATAGAATAAGTTTGTTAGCATTCTTTCCTGTTCAATTTTTTTGAAGAGCTTGAACAAGATTGGTATTAGATTACCTTTGAATGATTGGTAGAATTCACCTGTGAAGAAATATAGTCCTTGGTTTTTCATTTTGGGGAGGTTATTGATGACTTTCAATCTCTTCTCTTGTGATTGGTTTATTGAGGTCTTCTATTTTTTCTTGGGCCAGTGTAGGTGGTTCATGCATTTCTAGGAATTTCTCCATCTTGTCTACATTCTTTAGTTCTTGGAATACAGTTTTTCATAGTATCTCTTTATGATCTCTCTGCTTTCTGCATTGTCAGTGATAATGTACCCCATTTTATTTCTGATTTTATTTATTTATTTGTTAGTCTAGCTACAGATTTGTCAATTTTCTTGATATTCTCAAAAAAACAACTTTTAGTTTTGTTGTTTCTATTTTATATTTGCTCTCTATTCATTTATTTCTGCTCTGACCTTTACTATTTCTTTCCTTTGGCTTGGTTTGTGATTAATTTGCTATTCTTTTTCTAGTTCCCCAAGATATGAGGTTAGGTTTTCAATTTTAGCTCTTTCTTCTCATTAAGGTAATCATTGATAGCTACAAATTTCCCTGTCAACATTGCCTTAGCTGTGTCCTATAGTTTTGGATATTTTGTGTTCTCATTTTCATTCATCTCAAGATATTTGCTGAATTCTCCAGTAATTTCCCATTTTACCCACTGATTATTTAAAAGCATATTCTTTAATCTTCATATATTTGTGAATTTCTCCTTATTCCACCCATTATTAATTTCCATCTTCATTCTAAGATCAGTGTTTTGTATAATTTCAATCTTTTAAAATTCATTGAGTCTTGTCTTCTGCCCCAAATTATGGACTATCCTGGAGAAGGATCCATGAACACTTCAAAAGAATGTATATCCTGCTGTTTTAGGGTGCAATGCTCTAGAGATGTTTTTAAGTCTAGTTCAATTATCATATTACTCTAGCTTTCTCTTTCTTTATTTATCACCTTCCAGATGTTCTATCCAATACTGAGAAGGTGTATTAAAGTCTCCAACTATTATTGTAGAAACATCTCTTTCTCCCTTCAGTTTTGCCAGTGTGAGCCTCATGTATCTTAGGACACCCAGGTTAGGTGCATAAATTTTTAGTGTAGCTATTTTGTCTTGGTGAATTGTCACTTTTATTAATATATAATGACTTTTGCATCCCTTATAAGACTTTTGCATTTAAAATCTATTTTGTCTGACATTAGTATCACTACTCCAGCTCTTTATTTTTTTCTTTTGGTTACTATTTACATGGAATATTTATTTCCAACTTTTCACTTTAAACTGCTTGTGCCCTTACATCTGAGGTGAGTCTCTTGTAGACAGGATTGATGGCTCATATTTCTAATCCATTCCTTCAGTCTATGTCTTTTCATTTGAAAATTCAATTCATTAACATTCAATGTTATTACTGTAAACACATTACTTACTTCATGCATTTTGAGCTTTGGCTCTCTGTTGTCATATCTTACTATTGTCTGTCATTTTATCTGTTAACTTAACCTTCCTAATAATGCCCATTTCTACATTTTTCTCCAAGTCTTTTGCCCTTTTTTTTCCCTGTCAGGCTGCAGTATTACCTTGAATATCTCCTGTAATTCTGATCTTTTTGGGACAGAAAACCCCATTCTCCTGCTCTAGGATGTGATGTGCAGATGTGAGTGTTGGCAGTCCTATTGTTACTGAGTGAAGACATCTCATAAAAGAAGCTGCCATAATTGGGTTGTTAAAAAAAGAATCACAGAGAAATGGAGCCCAAAACTTGATCAAGATGCACTTCCCCAGGTTTTATGTTACAGGAATAAATACACTGTTTTCTAATTAGGTTTGCCTTGAGTTTTCCCAGATTTCAGCTCCAACTCACTCTTTCCTGCATACAAGAGCAAGAGACCATGTTTGACCAGCATCAGTAGCCTATTCAGATGAAAATTTTCCTTTGAAGTGAAAATGATGTGTGTCTCTTTCTGCACTTCAACTCTCTTTCCTGGACTCCTGATAGGCATCAGAATAGATCCACAGATTATTCAAGAAACCTTTGGAAAACTGGGAGCCTGATTCTAGCACCAGCTTTCCCAAAACTTCCTGTTTGGGCCCACAGTTGACTTGGTGTCTCCTCACACTTGAGAAGGAAGCAACTATTCCTGATCTTCCCACCACGAAGGCCTGGGATGAGAGTCTTGGTAGGAAAATACCTTGAGAAGTGCAGACAACTGGACAAATGATACATGTATTATTATTTCTTGTGCTATTTCTATTGGTGTGTGCTCCATGTCTCCTGTGAGCCTGAGAGTCCATAAAGAAAAACTACTGTGTGTCCAAAATTTTGTTTCCCCTTTAGAACTTGAGAGTTAACTCATTACTAAGTAATTTCCAGGGTGGAAAGTTAAATCAACTTCAAACAGATAGAGAAGCATGTATATGATACACTGCTGTCTATTTAAGAAAGGGGATTTTTCTGAGACTGCTATCACAGTTCATGGAGCTATTTTGCCTCATGAACATGTATGATAGCTTGAGTTTCCCTCTGTGCTCACTCCTGATATGGCCTATATTTGCATGGGCACACACTCTTCAACACTTCCAAGGATATGTGTGACTGTATGTTTCATTCTAGCTTCCTGGAAACTAATTTTGGGTGAGGGACCTCATTGTTTAGCCAGAGTTTGATTGAAGGTTGTTCTTCTGTCCCTTGTGCAAAGAGGTTTCTGCCATTTGAAATTGATGGGTTTGTTGGTGACTTAGAATTTTTTTGGTAATTTTTAAATTATGGCAACATATATACAACTCAAACTTTCTTTGTTTATCCACTTTCAAGGGTTCAATTCAGTTGTAATACTTATATTCACAATGTTGTGCTGCCATTGCCAGTATCCATTTGTATATGTATACTCTTTAAAGTTAAAAAAAATATATTACTTTTTTAGTTTTTGAGGGCAGCTGTAACAAATTACCACAAATTACTAGTGACTTAAAAACTCAAATTTATTCTCTTACACACCTGGAAGTCAGAAGTTCAAAATGAGTCTTAAGGGGCTAAAGTCAAAGTGTTGGCACAAATTGTTCCCTCTGGATCTTCTGAATGAAGAATCCATTTCTTTTTCCCTCCAGCTTAGAGTAGTTTCCTAATACCATGCCTTGTGACATCCTCCTCCAGATTCCAATCACATGGCATCAATCTCAGCTTCTGTCATCACATTGCCTTTTCCCTAACACAGAACCCCCTGCCTCCCTCTTATAAAGATGCTTGTAATTGGCCTACATAGTTGGCCCAGGGTAGTTTCTCCACCTGAACTTCTTTAACCAAGTCATACCTGCAAGGTCCCTTTACCATGTAATGTAACATATTCCCAGGTCTTGTGGATTAGGACATGGACATATATGGGTTCTAGGAGAAAGTGTCTCTATTAGAGTTCCCTAGGGAAACAGAATTAATAGGAAATATCTATAAATAGTGTGAGATTTTATTAAATTGTCTCATGTGACTGTGGGGAACACAAGTCCAAATTCCATAGGGCAGGCTGCAAACCAGGGACTCTGATGAAGGTCCTCAATGAGTTCCCTAGCAGACACTATCTGTCTGAGGTAGAGATGGAAAATCTCTCTCTGAATGCTAAAATCACTTTTCCTTTTAAGGCCTTCAACTGATTGGATAACACATCACTCATTGCTGAGAGCAATCTCCTCAGATGATTGTAGATGTAACCAGCCATTTATGCAGTCAACTCATTGATGACTAAAGTCCATGAAATGTCCTTGTATTATAATTAGGACAGCACTTGCTTGACCACACTGGGGAACTTTTTACATGGTCAAGTTGACACATTAGCCTAAACATCACAGTCCACCCCTTGTGAACATGACAGCCATACATATATCCTTAAAACATATTTAATTTCTAAATAAAAACAATGACAGACATTTTTTCACCAAACAATATCAATTGTCCTGTCTACAACTGGAAATTCACTAACTTCCTCTAGAATAGGGTGCAAGCCCTTTGGTAATATTCATTCTTAAACTAATATCCTTAAATACTCTAGCATGAAACTCATACAACTTGTGTCATATGATAAGGGGAAAGGATAGAGTAAAAACAAAGATATTCATTTTATGTACATATACAAAGATACTCATAACAAAACAAGGAAGAAATATTCATTACCATTACATTCTTCCTGTCTTAGTTTGCCACAGTGCTGCTAAAGCAAAGTACCAGAAATGGGTTGGCTTTTATAATAAGAATTTACTTTCTTTAAAAGCTTAACCTAAGTAAATATGAAATGTCCAAATCAAGGCTTCTGAAGAGATGCTTTCTCAGGATCCTGTCATGTAGCAAAGTACAATGGCTGTCAATGTCTTCTAATGTCTCTGCCTTCCTCTACATAATCTACCATCTCCTGGAACTCAGCTCTGGGCAACAAGGGAAAGGGACTAGTTTCTTACTGGGCCTCTCTCAGTGTCAGTTGCTCCAAATTCTTCCCCAGTTCAGCTGTGAGTTATCAGGCATATGGCTCATGTCCTTTTAAGCTACTCTGTAAGCTCATACTTATGCTTCAGTTGCTAATGATGTTTGAGTCCTCCTTTCACATTGCAGGGTCAAAAATGACAGAGCTTCCTTTTCCTCTGTGTCTCCATTTATATCAGACCCAGCAAGAATGAAGAGACTCAACCTGAGTCTTGCCTTACTGAAACAGTCCTTTCAAAATAATCTCTAGCCCACAGGAATGGATTAGTTCAAAGATATAATCTTTCTCTTTTGGGGATTCATAAAATAATTTCAAATTGTCACACCTCATTTCTGTAACTGGTCATGTTGTTGATGTTCATACTTATCACTACCTTCTTTCACTATGCATTCCTTGTTCCCTTTAAAATCATCAAGCAATTCAATTGGTCATGATTCTTTGCATGGTGGGGTGACCTAAACCTTCATTACTGCAGATTATTGGACATTGTTATACCTGCTGGAATTGGGTTCTGGCAATTTTCCATTGAATTTAATCACAGGGCATGGTAGTACTAAGAGACAAACTTGGTGATCTCTTGTATTCCAGGCAAACTCTCCTTTACCTCCATTGTGTAGTTGCAGTCTTATTTCCCCTTGGTTGTTGGAGTCAATTGGCCCAACCAGGTCAGAAATTCACTACATTGCTGGTTGATTCAGAGGCATGAGCAGCCTAAAGTGGCCAAAAACCCTTAAATTCCAGTTCACTGAAATCATTATTGTGTTTCCTGATGGAAACACTACTCCTTTTGGATCTAAGACCTGTTGACAGTGAGAACTTAAGGTTGGAGATATAGGAAGCAAAATTTTTCCTAGTGGATCACTAGGGGTAATAAGGAGTGGTGTCGCTCCCATTTTTACCCCTTGATTCCTGGACCAATGAATCCTGGCTATGGGAGAAACATTACAACAGAGTGGATGCTGATTTAGAGCATACACAGCCTCCTGGAGAACATTACCCCAGACCTGCAAGGTATTGCCACCAAGTAGTCACCATAATTGGGTTCTCAAAAGGTCATTCCACCATTCTAACAATCCAGCTGCTTTAAATGATAGGGAACATGCTAAGAACAGTGAATTCTATGAGCATGTGTCCATTCCTGAACATCATTTGCTGTACAGTGGTTTCCTAGATCAGAAGGAATGCTATGTGGAATACCATGGCAATGTATAACAAATTTGATAAGTCCACATGTGATAGTTTTAGCAAAAGCATTGTATGTAGGGAAAGCAAACCCATATCCAGAGTATGTGTCTATTCCAGTTAGAACAAATCACCACCCCTTCCATGATGGAACTGGTCCAATGTAATCAGCCTGCCACCAGGTAAGAGGCTTATCACCTCAGGGAATGGTGCCATATCAGTGGCTGAGTGTGAGTCTGCTGCTGGCAGATTGGACACTCAGCATTTGCGGTAGTAAGTTTGGTCTTAATGAGAGGAAGTCCATGCTGCTGTATTCATGCATAACTTCCATCCCTTCCACCATAGCTACTTTGTTCATGAACTCATTGGGTAATGGGTAATACCCAACTCATGATAGGAAACTCAGGTCCCATGGTAGCTTACTGCAATTCACAGAATGGCTCATCTTTTCCAATTGATTATTAAAATCTTCCACTGCTGAAGTCACCTTCTTATGAGCATTCATGTGGGACACACATTTTCATGGTTTTTGCCTTCTCAGAAAGGTCCTCCACCTCTTTCCCAGACCTCTTTGTCACCAAGTTTCAGAATGTTTCTTCCAAGTCCCTGAGCATCCAGCCAACCATTGGCAACAGCCCATGAAACAGTGTATACATACACATCCCAGTCCATTTCTCCTTCAGAGAAAAATGAACAACCACATTCTCTGCTCAAAGTGCTGCCCACTCTGAAGATTTCCCCTCTCCACTGTCCTTAAGGGACATCCCAGAAAGAGCATGCAGTGTTGCTGCTATCCATTTATAATGGTACATGCATATGGTGCAGAACCATATGTAAAATGGCCTGGGTTTTCTCATCCTCAGTCAAATGAATGTAAGGAACTCCGCAAAAGGCCATAGCTTGAGGCTGGGAAAAAGAAGGTAATGTGGTAGAAGTAGTGGCCATGGGCATTTGGAACAAATCCTCATATACGTTACTTGGGCCTTCAGGACCCACTCAAGCTCTATCACCTATATACTCACTTTCATTTTATGATGGAGTGCTGCTGTGCATACCCAAATTTACGTTTGTTGGGTGAGACAATACCCAACTCATTATAGGAAACTCAGGTCCTATGGTAGCTTTGTGGCCTATGATTAAGCATTCAGTCTCTATTAAGGGTAAGTAGCAGGCCAAAAACATAAGATGGCAGGTTTGCTCCAAAATCCTAAATGAATGTGTTGTGTTCCTACTATACAGGCCTGCCACAGGCTCCAGACAGCATCACTATTTGCTACCCACACTTCCCTCACTATTGGATCGGCTGGATCATGTGGCCAAAGTGGTAATGCAGCTTTCACTGCAGCCTAGACCTGTCACACAGCCTCCTCTTTTTCCAGTCTCCACTCAAAAATATCAGTTTTTCTGGTTACTTGGTAAATGGGCCAGAGTAGCACATCCAAATGATATATATATATATATTGCTTCCAAAATCTGAAGAGGCCAACTAAACATTGTGCTTCTTTTTTGGTCATAGGAGGTGTGAGATGGAAGAGCTTATCTTTTAACTTTCACTTTAGAAGGGATTTCATGACATGCCCCAAACCACTGGACACCTAGACACATCACCAAGGTGAAAGGCCCCTGTATTTTTGGTGAATTTATCTCCTATTCTCTCTCATGCAAATGCCTTACCAATAGGACTAGAGTAGTTGCTGCTTCTTGCTCACAACATGAAATCTTCAATATAATGGACCAGTGTGATGTGTGAGGTAGAGATGATCAAGATCCCTGCAGACAAAATTATGATATAGGTAACAAGAGTTGATATACCCCTACAGTAGGATAGCCTTGCCAACTGAAAGCAAACTGTTTCTGGTGGTCCTTCTGAATGGCAATTGAGAAACCCAAGACAGCCAATGCTGATAGCAAATCAAGACCCTAGTTAATTATCTTTGACCAATAACAAACAAAGCCCACATGCCCTAAACATGCTCCTATAAGGCAGACATACCCTTGTCCAATAAATAGGAGTCAAACTAACTTTCTATGTCTAAAAAAATTGTTTGCACTTCCTTGAACCTAAAAGCTACTTCTATTCTGGCTTCCTTTGTTTCAGCAAAACTTTGGTGTCCAGGATAAAATGTGTAATCTGCAATCTCCACTCCAGATTTTTCTTTTACAGTCTTATCATTCATGTTTCTGCCATCCCACAATTGCCCTTGTGATTGAACTATGTGCTCAGGGTCCAAAGTTGATGCACAGACACAGAAGAACCACATGGCCCCTGAATTTGGGATGTGCACATTCAGCCATGAACATGAACCTTGGAGGTGCTGGTGGGAGACATCAGGAGTATGTACTGGGTGTTGGGGATCAGAGTGACTGGCAGGGATATCACACAGCAGTGAAACATGGGGAATGGGTCCATGTCCTCACTAAGTAATTGTGAGGTGTTTTTGATGGGAGCTGCCACACACATTGCCTGTTAGTAGCTGGAAAATGAGAGAGATGCTGAAGGCTCAGATCATGAAAAGACTGCGGGGGTGGGAGTGGCAGGTGAACTGCCTGGTACATGCCCTCTAGTTTCCATGAGACAGCTGTCTGAGCCTCCCCCATGAGTGTTTTTCATGCCTTGGAATCCTAGGCTTCCTTGATCATTGTGGCCTACAGCCTTGAGAGTGGTTGGGACAGTTTTCACCTGGAAGGAACTGAGTCCAACGATGTAGTCTGTGATTCTCAAAGCTATCTCTTCTTCCTCTGCACTGCTACTCAACACATCTCAGCTGCCCATGCAGCAGTACCTGGATCCTTCTTCTCTTGCCACTTCTGTGACCTGCATCTAGCATGAGGAAGAACTTTCATTCTGAGCCCTGTTTCTGAGAAAAAGGTTGTGATCTGCAGTCAATTGGGCAAACCTGTTAGTACTCAATCAAATTTACATTTTACAAAGACTCTAGCTAACTTTGCTTAGAGAAGATTAACCTGCACTGGGAAACCAATGTTCTGTTTTCCCCAGGGCATCATTAAAAGAAAAGCAGTGGGGCCTTGGGAATGCTGAGCAGCAGAGCATGGGGAGGGTACCTTGCCAAGATGCTAGCCCATTAAAGGTTGGTGGCTCTGGTTCATTAGTTAGCAGTGATCCATGGAGCAGGAAGTGGGTCCAAAGTTCTGGGAGGACTATCTCTGATACCCTGGTCTATTGTAGAACCTTCTGAAGTAAATTAACAATTTTTCCAAATTCATCAAGGGCCTCAGCTGGAAAAGCCAATTAATTTCAATAAGAATTAGGTCTCCTGAGTGCTGGGAAGTCTGTAGCTTGTGGCAAGATGCAAAGAGAGGGTGTTAATGGTGATCCTTAGGAGCAGGTATTTCTTCATTGTAAAACTCAGAGGAGGAGACTAAGGCAGATAAGGCTTTTCAAGTTTTTCCAGCCTCAGTAGCTTCCTGATTTAATGGTCTTTGTGGCATTTTCCTTCTGGGTCTGAATTGCTCAGACACAGAATAGTCTTCAGCTTCACCAGAGCACACTTTGAAGCTTGCTTATTTTTGTTACATAGCTAAGACATTAAACACCCACATGCTCCACTCAAGACCAGGATGACAGTCTTCCCTCTGCACCAGAGGGCCCAGCCTACTACCTGAACACACTCAAATCTCTTCTAGATCTGCCTGCCCTTCTCTGCCTTTGATCTTTGGTGCATCAGTTTTCAGCCAATTCTGCAATACCCAACAATCTAGACTTTAAAGGGATTAGATTATTTTTGTGTGTGTAGGCGTTTTTGAAGCATATGACACATATGGAAAGTGCCCAAATCATTAAGTATATAAGTTGATGAATTTTCAGGAATTGAAAACACCCCTGATCTAGAAGCAGACATCACCAGAACCACAGGAAACCCCCAATGCTCCTTCCACCCACAATTCCAGACCCTGACCACAGTCTTCACTACCTAACAGTGGAGAGAACTTTGCATTTTTTAAATCTTAATATAAATGGAACCACACAGCATGTACCTTTTTCCAAGCCTTTAAAAAGAATTTATGGGAAATGGGGGAAAGATCCTGCCAGTCTTTTGTTTTGGTAAAGATTAACACCACCCAATCCCTGCTGAACGCTAATGGCAAATATCCACTTCTGGAAACTTACTTGCTTGTTCTGCACATGGCCTTGTAAGGAAATATGTATATTTAAATCGACCAATCCCATCTCTTGGTGTGCACAGAAAATGGCTATGTTTGAATTAACCAACCCCGTGCTTGGGCACAAAAAGAAACTGCTTCTGTAATGCTTTCTATAAAAGCTGAGTTGCCTGGACCTGGGCATGCCTCTCTCTTAATCTTTACTGAGGAGTGCACCCCAGCCAGTTATAAAGTTTCCTTTAAATTCATACCTCTGGGTGCTGGATTTCTTTACATGAAGTGTTCCACTTCACAGAAATTGCTGGGAAATATGAGAGAATGATTGAAATACACACCATGATTTGGTGCCAGCTGCTATAGGCAAGCTCTGACTTGTGTGATTACTTAAACTGTTAATTATCCCTCCCCCTTGTTAATACTAAGGAGATGAGCCCCAGCTGTTATTGGTTACCCCACCAATAGTGGGGGCCAATGGTGAGGCCTATTTGGAATATCCAGTGCCAAGGGGAGGTCCAGGAAGGAGAAAATGGGACCTCAAGTTTAAACTCAAGGTCTTAGCAAGGTCTTGCAGCGATGTTGACTGTCAGCCATGTTGTCTGTCAGCCATATTGTCTTTGGCCATATTGTGGCTCATCTTCTCCTCTATTCCCTTGCTAATCTGCCTCAACTTCACCCCCCCTCAGATAGTTCATGCCCTTATTCTTAAGGGGGTTGATTTGTTCAGCCACAGGCCTGCCTT
>PVKH010037537.1:0-11452 GCA_004027955.1 Chaetophractus vellerosus | reverse complement strand
CATTATTTACTTCCACCATTTCATTCTTTGGTTTTCACATGCCATATCTTATTTTTGTCTGTCTTTTTACACATTTGGCTATCCTTTCTGCTATTCTTGTCTTCTACACTCTCCTCCAATCTTTTCTTTCCTGTCTTTTTCTTTCAGGCTGTGGCTCCCTTTAATATTCCCTTCAAAGGTGGATTCTTTTTTACAAACTCTCTTAGTTTCTGTTTGTTTGTGAATATTTTAAACACACCTTCATGTTTAAAGGACAATTTTGCTGGATAAAGAAATTTGGGCTGGCAGTTTTTCTCTTTCAGTGTCCTAATTGTATCATACCACTGTCTTCTTGGTTCCATGGTTTCTGATGAGAAATCTTCACTAAGTTTTACGGGATGTCCCTTGTATTTGATGGTTTTCTTATCCCTTGCTGCTCTCAGAATTTTCTTTATCTTTGGTGCTTGACATTTTGAGTCATATGTGTTTGGAGTAGGTCTATTCACATTTATTCTGATTTGTGCACACTGTGCTTCTTGAACATGTTAGCTCATTTCTTTCATGAAAGTTAGGAAATTTTCAGCTATTATTTCCTCAAATACTCTTTCTCCCCTTTCCCCTCCTCTTTGCCTTCTGGAACTTCCATGACCCGTATGTTGTTGCGTTTCATATTATTATGCAACTCCCTGAGCCCTGCTCAATTTTTTCTATTCTTTTCTCTTTTCAATTTCAGTTGTTCTATCTCCTGTATCACTTATTCTTTCTTCCATCATTTTGAGTTTGCTGTTGTATGCCTCTAATGCGTCTTTGATCTCAACCATCATGTTTTTTATTCCCATGAACTCTATTTAGGTTTTCAAATTCTTTTCTCAGTGTCTTCTTGAAGTCCCTTATCTCTTTAGCCATATTGTTTAAGTCAAACCACCTCATGGTATTTGCTTAAGCAGCCTAGGATATTAAAACAGACCATGAAAATAACAAGTAGAGTTCAGGAAGAAACTCAACCTAAGATTCTACTGTAGCTGTAAACTGGTTTGTCCATGCAAATTTTAGCAAACACAATGTGTGGAACACTGTAATCCAGAAAACAAAAGCAACATCTTTAAAAACCTTTACAGATAAAATGGGGACTTAAGTCTGTTATTTTATTCATGGTTTGTAAATATATCATAAGATGATCAATTTTCATGGAGAAAGAACAATGAAAATGATTATTAATTTCAATTAATGTGTATTATCAAATCACTTTTATTTATTATTTCAGTGTGAGGGATTATTAATGATAATTATAAAATAAATATGAGGTTGAAATTTCAAAGATAATTCTGAAATGTGATTGTAGCATCAATAATAAAGACTTTGATCTAGTGAACTTTTATTATACCGACTAAACTCAAAACTTGAGCTCTTAGTTTAGTTAACATGATTATGTTGGAAGATAGTTATATGAATAGAAAATGAAATTTTATATTGGTTTTATTAGGTTACATTTGGTTCCTAATTATATTCTCTATGTATATAATCAATTACAAACTCAGAGAATGAATAGGCATGTACTTATCCTCCAAATGAGGGTGATAATTTATTCTGTTTATTAGTTACATGCTGCTTTGAAAATCTTAGACACTAACACAATTTACTATTAATTACTTCCATATGTTGCATGGTTACTAAATAAAATAGAATGTTTTATAACTATTCCTTGCACCACTATTACTCAATATGGAAATACAATAGCTTCATGCATACACACTCAACTTCACAATATTTTAATCACCTATACTTTTCAAATTAGGCATCTTTTAGTCTTTTTGTCTCTACCTCTAGGCCTTAGTGCCTCAGCCCTTTCTGAGTTAAACATAATCAAATAATTGAAATATGAATATCATAGAGTCAATGCAGACTCTTGCCACCATCCACTGAAATATAATTTTCCTTAGAAAATTAAATCAGTTGTTGAATTAGTTGAACTAGGAGATGGAGCACAATTCTCTTCTAAAATATACCACTTGTTTATTTTCTGTATTTTAGCCAATGATCTATAATAATAATTGTGTTCATGTCATAAGATATGAATCTTGATACACTTCAACACTTGTTCAATGTTAATTTTTTTCTTAAACTGTGCTACATTTGAGCCATGATTACTAATCCTCAGTCAAGTCATAAGTGGAAATTTCATGTTTATTATATATTCTTAAGAGTCCCTTGATACTTTTGTGCAGAATAGAGCCCATGTCCATTCTTCTAGAGATATCAAATATTACTAACACTGGGTGAATGTTTTCTAGAAATACCTATTTGATTCATGAGGTTACTACAGGCAAGGGAATTGAGGGAGTAATTGTAAGGTTGTTAAGAAGTGCCATCATCTGCATCTTGACGACGCTTACAGAATATGTTGAACACAATCCAAATACTGCACTTCAACTTTCTGATGACTCTGGAGAACTCGCCTTAATATAGAGAATATTTAGAAGCCAAATTTTTTGTTTACCAAGCATATAACCAAAGTTCTATTTTTTTTTGCAAAATTTTATTTCTCTTTGAATAAGAAAAAAATCAAAAAACTTTTTTTAAAGATTACATCTTTCAGAAATATTGTTGAGTCAGATTTGTTTATTATGACAATAGAGAGAAGTTTTTTTATTAAAGTGTTTATAATTTTGTTTATAATTTTAAAAAATCAGTACTATATATCTTATATTTCATTGTTTCTACCTCAAGAATTTTTATTATGTGCAGAATAAATATCATTTAGTTGGCATGGGGAATTTCAAGTACAAAGATAGAGTACAAAAATTTATTAAGTTTAGACTAAACATTGATTTCGTTCCACCACTGTGCGTGATAGCTTTGAGTCTTAGAAGGAAATTACTCAGCCATTTCATTACTTCATCTGTAAAATGGGCTTAATAATATTACTTAATCCAGTAGTTTATTGTGAGGATTCAATGATCAATGTATATAGTCATAAATATTAGGTTATGATTGCAAAAATGAGAATGAAAGTAACTTTAATGTTGAATAGTTAATAGTCATTATTAAGTAGAAATTTATATGTACAGATAGAAATAAGAATAAAAATTACAACTATTCTGTTAAATAGTCAATAGTAAATATACTTTTTATCCAAAGTTTTGCAATGTGATTAACTAGTCATTTTATTTTGGAGCAGGATGTTATTAGTGCTTTAATAGTTTCTGTACTGGTGCACGACTAACTAAAATTTTATTTGCTCCATGGATTGCAAGCAATATTTTCCAAATTATTGAGAAGCAATATAGTTGCCATTTTGTGCTTGCTTATACTAAATTTTTAAGCATTTTAATTTACATATTTAGTCTAACCGTTATCAATCTTTTACTCTGAGCATGTTGAGTTTTAGGTATTGATTTTTATTGATAAAATGCAAATTGTGCTTTTAAAAATATATTACTGTTGGCATAAATGCAAAGTACTTACTTACATTTCATTTTTAAAGAAATAATCTTCCTTTTTTAATTATTTAGCCTCAAAATATGGTGTGTAACTATACAAGCAAGTATTTTTGCACATTCATTTCAATCATTATGATAATATGCTTAAAGAGATAAAAGCTGTTCTATTTCTTATTCTGCATTGTTAAACCTGTGCAAGTGTTTCAATTACCATAATTCTGAAAATTTTTATGGCTTAAAATTTTAAGGTAATATATTCTTTTTCTTGTGTTCAATTTCATTTTTTTGTATTCAGTCTGAAATACCTGACAGCTGCCTTTGAATATGTTTTGTAGGTATTTGAAAAGACTAAAGTATAGGGTAAGACAGAAAAAAGCGAGAACAAAGTTGATTCTGACAACCTAACATGTGATATGAAAGAATAAGATATTTTTCCTATTGTATGTTACTTTGATAAAAATAGAATGAACCTTAAGTAAAACTGCTTTATATTTCTGAGTTTGGTGTTTTGTTTTTTTTCCCTTACATTGAATTTAACTCCCTCAACCTGCTTGGTAGCCATTTGGTCAATTAACATTTATAAACATTAGTTATCATTGTTTTAGTTTGCTAAACTGCTCAAAGCAGAAACCATGACATGCATTGACTTTAACAATGAAAACTTATTAGCTTACAAGCTTAAAGTTTTGAGGCTGAGACAAATGTCCAAACCAAAGCATCACTAGCTATGCTTTCTTCTTAAGGACTGGCTGCTGACGATCCTGGACTCCTCTGTCACATGGGAAGGCACATGGCAGTGTCTGCTGATCTCTCCTTTCTGTTCTGGGTTTTCTATGATTTCAAATTCTTGCTTCTATGCCTTTCTCTCTCTTTGTCTGAATTCATCCTGTTTATAAAGGACTTGAGTAAAAGGATTAAGAACCACCCTGGGCCATGCCTTACCTGAAGTAACCTCATCAAAAGGTCTTACTTACAATAAGTTCACACCCACAGGATTGGATTAATTTTAAGAACATGAATATCTGGGGGTACATATAGTTCCAAACCACCACAATCACCGAGTAGGCACTGGGATTTGAGTAGTATGGTCCCAACTTCCAGGACAGACTAGTCTAGTAGGGGTGGATCTCAGACAACCTGCTGAAATTGAGCCACATTGTATACAAATAAATGATATCCTATAACTCCCAGTTTCAAATTCTTGAAATGTAACTCTTTGCCAATTTGTCTAATACTGAGTGTTTCTATCTTTGAAAGCTTTTCTCTTTCATGCACTAACAATTTCTAGTACATATCTTTCCCATCTTGTTTGAAACCAAGGTTGGCAGAAGATATTTTTTGGTCTCATTTATTTTTAATCACCCATCTTAACATGATCTAAGCAGAACTTTATACCTACCTCTTTTTCCCATCACCAGATCACCATATTTGAATGTTTTCTGGTCTTCTCTTATATAATAAGCAGCACTATTATCCAACCAATTATTCAAGCCTAAAATCTCTGTCTAAATTTTCCTTGATTCTTCTCTTGCCCTCATTCAACATTTCTAATAAATTTCCAATAAATCAGCAACTTTATTTCTACAACTTATGCTGAATGCATTTATTTGTTTCTACGTAAGCCCCTGTCACCTTTAACCTGGGTTACCATACATATATAACTAGTTTTCTTGTTTTCACTGCTACTCTTTTACCATCTATTATTCATATAATAGCCAGAGAAACCTTTTAAAATGTGTATCAGGGTATGTTTCAGCTTAAAGTTCATTCCTGGTTTCCCACAGTGCTTGTTATAAATCCAAACTCATTACTTTGCTTACCAAGTCCTCCATGATCTGGCCATATCTTATCTCTTAGACCTCACCTTTCACAAATTTCCCCTTGCTCCCTTTATTCCAGTTACATGGGCTTTCTTTCCTTATCAAACAGAACAAAGTGGTACCAGCCATAAGCCATTTACCAAAAAGCTTCCCTCTGCCAATTGTGTTCTTTCCTTTGATATTCAGGTGGCTGAATTCCTGTTATTATTCAGATCTGCCTTTATATGTTATGTACCATCTCAGATTGCTCTGCTTTGGCCAACAACATAAAGTAGCCACTCAATCACTGATTATCATATTTGCATAACATTTACCTCTATCTGATTTCTTGCCTTAAGTATTTATTTTGTGTGGTGATATAAAAAACCAAGTCACCCAGTCCTTCCTTATCTTATCTGCATAGTACCTAACCAATATCTGAAATGTTGCCTGATTTATTTGTTTATTTACTACTTATTTTTAGTTATTGACAATCTTCCCCCCACAAAAATATAAGTGCCATAAGAACCTAGAACAAATCCTTTTTGTTTACCACTGTACACACAGCTCCTCCAATAATACCTGGCTTCTATTAGATAGGCATAAATATTTGCTAGTATATCCCAGTCCTACTTTGTCAGTGAGCTCAGTATTTTCATGTGGTGTTATGTAAACCATGTCAATATTGTTGTTAAACCAAATCAAACAAAAAACAGACAAAACAAACAAGAAAAACCCATAAAATATGATATTCTGTTAATCTGGTTCCAGAAATTAATTTTTTCCCCTGTTTCAGACTGCTCTTTCCTATAAGGATCTCCTTTTGCTGCAGACCTTCAGGAACTCTGAAAGTCATGCCGAGGAAATTAGCTCGAGAGCTTGAGTGTATCATCGTGTAACAGAAACATATTGGCTTAGTAGTGCATCTTCATTGTTTGTCAGACAATCTGGCTGGGAGTGGCTGGTTCTGGATCTGGATCAATGGATCAATGGTGTCATCAAGAAATCAGGCTCTTTCCATCTAGTCTTCCACTTTGCCATCCTCGTACCTGTGGCTTCATGGTTGCACTGTGCTGCCACAGCTGTACATAATATAGTCATAATCAAAGGCAAGAGAAAGCCCACAGGGCTAACGGCCCTCCCCTCAGAGGGTTCTCTCTTTTCAACCTTCCTTACAATATCCCTCTTATCAGTGGCCAGATCTGAGATACATCAAATGGCCCAGGCCATTCAATGGCAAAGGGGAAAGAATAACAATAACTGTGTTAAATTACTTATGATCCACTGAGGCTGGGGACAGACATTCCCTCATTTCCCACCATCTGCAAAATCAGAGTTCTCTCAGCAAGAACTAAGATAGGTAACTAACAATGTGTTCCAGAAATGGTGCCCCTAACTCCCTTTTCCATATTTTTCATAGCTGGCACTGAACTTTCGTTGTCTAGGCATTAATTTTGATCTTTGAATAGGAATTACAACCTAGAATATTCCTGTCCTGGACTAAGTGACAGATCAGACCACACATATCCACCATTATCTTCATTTTTCTTGAAGTACAGTGATATTTGAAATAGATGAAAGATGGAGAATATTAAGATAAAAACAGAGACAAACTTTAAAATTTAAAATGAAATTGTATCACCAGAATCCAATGCAAGGTATTGTGTTTAATAGTCTAGATAAGTAACCTTTGTTTTAAAAAGGAATATTTTCATAGTTTTGAATTTGTAGAAATAATCCCAAAATATTAAAATGGGAAAGTTCAGAGACTTTCAAACCATAAAATATTAATATTTAAGGATGGTGTATCATATGTATATATCTTCTAAGACTATTCTTCTTAATATTTCTTTTAATTATAGCAGAATAAAATTGGAAATGCTACAAATTAGGTAAAAGTGTTTTGAGGAGCAATGAGTAACATACAAAACAGACAAGAATTGCAATAACCTTATTCGAAATGGAATTTAATGCTGTAAGAAGTAATTAACTTCTTTGGACAACCTATAGGTAACGTGTGGTCATCATTCTATTGACATCTATATCCTGGTTCTGGAATTTGCCAAGAACATAAATGACCATGGTGAAATAGATCCTTATGAATACTGCCTCCAACAGTAGTGTCAAAATTATATGGCAATATACTATCATAAATAAATATTAAAATGAATCCATTTAATGTTACTTGAAACGTTCACATAAACAACATATAAAGTGAACAACTTTTCTATTTCAGCTCTATCACCTCCTAGTCACATGAGCCTTGGGAAATTTCTTTACATCTCTGGTCTTCATTATGTACTAATTAATTAGGGATAAAAAGACCTGATCTTTGCAACTCTGAGGTTATTATAAGGACCCAAACCAACACATTAAAATTGATTTGCATAATTGTACATGTAAATTATTATTATAGAATATTTCAAACACAATAATATGGTTTCCCTGTATAGGTATTAACAATCCAAATAAGCATTAGTTTACAAGTGTGTGTAAAATGGCATTAAGGAACAACAAATACAAACTGACTCCTTAGTCCCAATATTACCTATCCACCAAACACATATCCATATAAATACATACAGCTTAGCTTTTTATAATCAATCCCCTGTTATCTTTTTAAGGAGATTCACTGTTTGACCACAATCTCATACATCTGAGAGAAAGAAAAGCAAACTTGTTAGTAGCTCAGACAATACAGTCAGAGAGGATCTTCTGTCTGTTGTTGTATAAGCTTTTGATGGTAGGCAAATTATTACTACATCTAATCAATGAGGACACTAAGTACCTTTTTTAAAGTTGTTGTTTTAAGGGTTAAGTGAGATTTTATTTAACACTTTATATCACTTATCAGTGTTCCTGCTGCATAAAACATACTTAATAAATTGTAGTTATCATTGTAGTACAAAAATAGAAATAATACAAAAAGCAGAGATAATATATAAAATGGCTAGTATCTATTTAAAAAGAATAGCTATTGATATTATATTATTGTTGAACATAAAACTATGGTATCTGAGATTATGTCATAGATTAGTCCTGTTCCAAATGATAAGACGGGGGCAATAAAATGGATAGATACTCCAAAAATTTAAGTTTAGCTTTTCCATGTACTTTTAAAATGCTGCACACTAGCCAATATAATCAGTATTAAATAGCAATTAGCAATTCCATTACTTTCTTCAAAAACAAATATTTACATGTTCTTAGCTTATTTAAGCCAAGGTTCTAGTGATATGGTTTTTCAAGAATGTTTGTCACTCTCCATCAGGCATAATATTTAAACTAATTTATTTGTGTGGAGATATCAAGAACAAATCCTAAATTCTCATTTATATATTTTAAAAAATGACCTACAAATATAATGTACACACAGAACATAAACTCATCTATATTTAATTTTTCTTCTCTGTTTTAGGCATTAGCAAAGATTCCATTTTTAGACTATTTTATTTACTTACCACAGATGCAGGGCCAATGTCAGAAACAAAAAGATTACTTGGATTATAACTTCTTGTGGGCAAGAATCATATCTTAACCATGCTTTGCCCTTATCCCTTAGCATAAGGCTTGTGACTGAGTAGGTAATGGGAAAAGTTTTTTGGGTGAATAAATTATGACAAAGAAGGTAATCAATTTAAACCACATAAAATATCAAATGGTTTATGAAGTATTCAAAGTATTTATGTTAGTATTTTTTGTCACAAATATAAAAAACTGACATTTTTAATGAAAGTTTCATCCTTTTTCTTTTGCAAATTAATTTTTTTTTCCAGTGAGGACCATGAATCATAAAAGGATGTATTTTTTGATGATTGAACCTGAAAAGAGTTTTCAGTTCATTTCAGGGAAGCCAACAAAGGATTACATGCTTATTTGATGCTTATTGGAATACATAAATAAAAATCCCTCATCAAGAATCACACAGAAATATGTTTTCGTTAGACTGCAAGATATTTTCAGTAACTTTCCTTATTTAGTTAGCAATTTTTCCTTTGTCAGAGTCTGGTAATAACTTTAGAACAATTGGGTTACATTTTTCAGAGTGGAAAAGTCACACTGTTTAATCTTTTCTGCTTGAATCTTTGAAGAGTTCAATATGTAAGAAACTAAATAGAATTATATTTTATGGAAAATTTGAAACAGAGAAATAATTTTTAAAATGTGCAATAGTTCTCAAAAAAACCTAAGGAGCTTTGTCTCACTCTAAGTCTTATATTTAGGTAGAATATTTACAGTATGCATTTAAGTCTTATATTTAGGATAACTTTTATATAGAAAATAACTTGATGGTACCTTTACATACTTAGTGAACAATTTAATGTTATTTTATATAAAATAATCAGGTAGGAAAAAGGGGAAGATGTTTTAAATACATATTAAATAGGTTTAAGTTTAATATAATTTCTCATTTATTTTAAACACAAAACACTTCTATGTCATATAACATGTGGCATTAGTTATTTTAGGAACTTATTTATAACTAGATTCTGCTTTTATTAGTAGTAGTTTTATTTTTTTTAAAGCATTTGCCCATATTTTATTTGACAGGCTAAAAAATAAGAATAGGTCGTGCATCTAATGATTCATTATAAATTTTTAGAAAAGACAAGCTGCCTTGTCAAGGGAAAAGTGAATTTTCTAATTTATGGGTCTATGACATTTCTTGTTTTTCTTTAGCTTCATGGTTTCTCTTAGTGTTAAGTAACATTGTTTTCAAATAAAACTGTTATTGATTTTTTCATGTATTTCGTTTTCACTTGAGATTCTCACTCAGTTACCTTAAAGCTAAGTAACTCTTGAAAATATTTAAAATCCCATGAAAGTGTAGAGAAAATACTAATTTTCATTATCAAAACTTCTTAGTTTTTTTTTTTTTAAGTGTAATGAATACCTCTATATTTATTTAGTTCTGAAACTACTTGTAACACAGGATAGTTACTCAAAAGTTCAAGTTTGGGGGGATTAGGTAAAGACTGAATTTAGGTAGAGACTGTAATTTTACAGTACCTTGTTCTTTCTTTTTATTAAATGCTTATGTTTTATATTTGTTTAAATTAGATTTTTAAGTGTTCTATTTTAAAATCCTAGAGAAATGAAACATGATCTTTATTAATTGCTTTAGATGCTTCTGGAAACTATGTGGATAAGCAATAATGAAAATGAAAATGAAAACAATCTTTTTCACAATGGAGCAAGTCATAACTGTGTGGCCACACGCACCTTAACTATCATTGAATAAGCAATGGAAATTACAAAAGCCTTAATGTGAAAAAAAATGTGTATTATGTGTCCGAAGTGTGCCAATCACTAAATTATGTCTCATTTTGAAAAATTAATTAGGTTCAAGTTGATGAATTTGCTCTGGGAACATGAGCTGGAGAGTCAAAGTCCAGAAACACAACTGGTCGCATTAATCTGGGTATAAAATGAAGGCAGCTTAAACTATGGTAAAAGGCTGGATGGAGAGGAATGATTACGGGAAGATTCTATAATATGTTAATTAGGTATAAGTGATGATGGCATGGTTCTGAAGTCCTGGAACAGGGGATTAACAATTATGATTTAGGTGGGATTCTGGTAGTTGCCTTTATAGTTTTACACTTGTTTTACATCAGATTTTCTTATTTCAAGAAAAAAGATTTTAAAATTTTGATGCGAATTATAAATCTGATGAGTAGTCCTAGTAAAGATTGTGTCTCAAGGCAATAAACTGGTGGGTTCCTCTTTCCACAGTCTCCTAGAACAGGAGAATTTTAATATAGCAATACATAGAATCGCCATCAGAACACTGAAAGGCATTTTATGAACATGTATCACACAGCTTCTTAGCTCTGTGCAATGCCAAAAAATACAGGTCTGCCCTTGATTACAAAAAAAAAAAAAGATGAAAAGATAAGATATGGTGAAATCAGCTAAATGATATGATCCAGGGCAAAGATTGTTTATCTTGAATGATATATATTATTGTACCTATACCACTTGGTGCTCTCTGGTTGAAATTAGATATATGGCAAATAGTGTCCTAACATAGTTTTACTTGTGGCAGCAAAGCCATATGAGTTGTTCATGTGATAACTCAACAATGATAACAACTTCCCTGTGACTGCTGTCCTAAATCCAATTTAGCAATTTGATACATTATTGTGACAGAATTTCAAAACGGGAAGATGCTTAGAGTTGAGACTGTCCAACAAGTTTTCATGAAAAAAATAAGTCTTAAGAAACCAGGTA